>CM041735.1:21079460-21301960 GCA_023373845.1 Nibea coibor | reverse complement strand
GAGTTACATGGCAGAGCAGCAGCCGGTGGTCAGCGTGACATTAGCTGTAAATATTCCTCTTCTGTTTCTTCGCCTGCTTCGAACGCACAGACGAGGAGTCCGGCCCTCTCTCCCTCCTGATAGCACCTGCTCGGCTTCCTGACATCGAACATCTCTGAAATATAAACCAAGCTGACGTTTTTTGTCACCGTGCCGTGACTCCGTAACGGCTCCGTCTCTGGTCGTGTGATTGACATTTTGGACATATCTGTGTGACCCTGTGCCCTCGGTCGTAGTAGTAAAAACATTTTGGCTGTACTGTTTTTCTGCTTCCACCATTTTGAGGCCATCGACTGCTGAGGCAGCAGAGTTTTCATGATGCTGTTACTGAGGCCAGCGGACTGTTTGGCTCGATCCAAGCCTTTTATCTCTTGTTATATACTTAAGCCGGACAAGGTGTGATGGATAAAGATGGTGGCTTCCTGGCTGAGACCCTCAAAGGCTGCGAGGCTTATTCCATATTCACCCTCACCTATTCCTTTGTTTTTTTATTTTTTTGAGGCCATCTATACCGCCGAGGCGACGTGCGAGCCTCGGGTCATCCACGCTGCCTGTCTTTGAAGCTGATGTGGCTTTTTTCATGTCAAGTGAAACACCAGGATGAAGATGTAGACCAGAGCTGCCGTGGCTTCGACTGGAGGATAAGCGACGCAAGTTGGATTTGTTAAACAGTTGATGAGCAGGATCCTGAATCTGTTCTATCAAAGCTACTGAGCTACTTACCTGAAAGCAGTCAGGCGCTGAAGTGCCGTGAAGTGGCAGTCACTCTTCATGATTAAAGTCATGCAAAAGGTGAAAATAAGTGGAAATGCAGATGAGATTTACATTGTAGTGTGCGCTACTGAACATGGTGGATCGTGACGGGGGTGTCGGCAAATTCACGACCCATCGCAGACCTGCAATTAATCTTCAAAATGTTCAAGTCTTCCCTGAATTGTAATCACGCAGTAGCTGCCGTGTCATGATGATATTGTAGAAAGGTTTTTAAAAATAAATGCTGGCATTGAATGTTGACGGGGACGTCGTTCTCTTGCCGGTAGAGTTGCACTTATTGGACCTAAATTTTCATTTTCCCAGTGATGTGCTTCCATGCGTGGCATTTTCAGTCGTGGTCACTCGTTAACGTTATTCGACTTTTGCATTCAATGGCATACTCAATGCCACATTTTAGCGGTGCAGTTTTGGCCATGCAGGAAAGGTTCTTCATCATAGTAACAATGAGAAACATGAAATGCAAACCTACCTGGTTAGATTTAGGAAGATGTCGTAATAGTTACCTTTGACTCTTGGTTTGACACGAGACATGAACAGCGTTTGACCCAATCATCCATTCTTTCATTGACGTGCAATATTGAGGCTCTCTTGGCGGTAGAGTTGCCACGTTACAAACATTTTCAGTCATGTATGATATATTTTTTGAGGTTGCTTTCAATAAGGGAATCAGTCAGTCATGTTTCTTGGTTATCGTCCCCCCATTTGCATAAAGTTGAACTTCTCCACGTTGTGGGTGACTTTTGAGTCTTGAACCATGGGGAGCAGCACCGTGTCATTTGGGGCGGCTCGCCATGCTTCTAGTGTTTGAATCTTTCTTTGTAGTTTAAAAGAATTTGACCATCATGGTCACCAGATTTCAATGCAAAGGCAGATTCTGGAGAACCATCTCAGACAGTGCTCTCCAGCAGCATGTGTGAGCACTGAGGCTGTTCTAGGAAGCTCACGCTGAATCAAACACCTTACTAAGACATTTTATGTTGAGATTTCCTTTAATTAGTCCCTGATCTGTATATTTCCTACACCAGATGTCCACATATACTGTTCTAAGGGATCTCACTAAGCTAACAATGAGAAGAAACCTTTCATTAGCTTTTATTCATTTGGGGTTTTTTGAAAGATGCAGCCAGTAGCTGCAGACAGATTACCCAAAAAAACGAATGTGAGATCAGGGAGTTCGAGTCACGGCTGAGACAAATCAGGTCTGAGGATAAAACCGACAACTTTTAGTTGTAACAGCAAGATGATGACACTGCCGAGTCATGAAGTACAGCAATAACAAATCAGCACAATCAGTCATTCCTACAATATTCATGCTTTTTTACAATGTTGCTGCACCAGAGCATGAAATTTAAAGTAGATGTCCACAGGGTGAACAGGAACATTGCAGGCTGTACACAAAACAGTCATTGTGTGGATCTTTGGAGAGAGTCTTGCTGATGTTTGAGTCTGATGATTTACCATTTTAATGACTTTATTTAAAAAACGTTGAAGCATGATTTAAAGTGTTGACATGCTCGTGCCGTGAAGGGAACACAGACCTCATATTGTGCATGTATCGGGTCGTTTAACATATTTAATTATCGATACTTCATGAGTGCCGCCAGTGTTTGAAAAGCCTCCACCTCCACCCCAACCTCCACCTGTAGGCTTTGAGTTCTCCATGGGGGTGGGGGGAGTTAGCGCTCCTCACTCCCCGCTGAGCCGAGATAACAAACATTAATGCTGCCGTATTCTACATTTACATAATAATTGATTTTGTATGAGTTGTCTGACTATCAAGGGGAGACAAAGCCTGCACACCTGAAACATCTTAACCGCATACTGTTTGTGTCTGTAGCCCTCCGCGTTAAACAAACACTGATCGATCGAGTGCACAGATTTCAGTCGCGGTTCCTTGTACGATGTTTCTGTCCTGTACATTCAGTCAATGCTGTTACCTGCTGCACATGTTAGTCTCAGAAAGATAAAGTGTTGCACATGTTCGACCGATCCAAACAGATACTGGGCGTTTATGTCAATGGCTACGTTGGTTCTGTACAACCTGTGTTCCTTCCTTAATCACCAATTTCAGTCCCAGTGTGAGTTTTCAGTTCATTTTGTGTTATAAAGCTTCATGCATTTCATTTAATGGTGCGTTTAGTGAATTTTGGATGTGCAGGAAAGGTCAGAGTCATTCCCTCATCATAGTAACAATGATTAAAACTCAGATTATGGAAGGTTCCTGCTGCTCATAGTCACTGAAGCTGGTACTTGACTCGCACTGGACGTGAACAGCGGTCTCTGTTCGTTCGACCGATTCATCCAACCCAGCCGCCTCCAGTCATGAACTTAAATGCTGAGGTCTGCAAATGTGGCAGCGCGCTGAAAACACGAAATCACGATCCAGTCTGACGATCGGAGCAGCCAAATTTATGTGGAAGTGAAATCAACTGTAAAATGACGACCTGCAGTCTACAGACGCCACCATTCAGGCGCGCCCACTTTAAAACGTTCCTCCAAATAATGTGGTTTATATTCCGTTTGCTGCGGCGACGCTCCCTTATTCCCAGAGCGCAGCGCTATCGTAGCTGATAGAAACCACAGCCAAGACTACGAATAAGAGAGCCGCGTCGCTCCACGCAGTAATTATCCTTTAAACTGCCGCGAGGCCGCTTAGACTTCGGAGTAGACTGTGCAACAGATTGTAAAATTAGTTTTAGGAAATTGTAAAGCCAACAGGGTTTACCAGCATCTGGTAGCTTGTTAGCTGCGTGCCTGTGTTGCATGTTTGGATATTCTCCTGTCTGTCAGCGCCTCGATGTTTGTGATGTTGTAAAACGAGGGAGGGAATAAGGAAAGGAGGTGAGGAAGGAGGACGTGGATGAAAGAGGCGTGCTCCTCCGTGTAACCTGCCGGCTGGTCGGCTCTGTCTGTCTGTGTTTGAATACGACAGTAGAAGTTGTCATGTGTCATCGCTTCCCACAATCCATCACAGCGTAGCGGTGGCGGGGCAGAGCGACAGGCAGACAGACAGAGCGACTGAAGGCTGACGCTGCCCGTCTGTGTGTGTGTCTTCCTCTCTCGCCCTTCGCTCTCTTTGTCTCTCTCCACTACAATCACACACATTTAATTGTGACACTAAGCCGTCTGAATACTTCGTTTCATTCACATAATCCCCGAGTGTTGTTGAAACACACTCTCTTTCCTGTGTGTGTGTGTGTGTGTGTGTGTGTGTGTGACATCATATCCATTGAAGGGCTGCGCAGGGCTAAATGAGTTCAGCCATTTTGGGTCGTTTTTTGGTGAGCGGGCTGGACTTTATTCTGGATTCATTTTGTTTGTTCGCTTTGTCTGAGCCTCCTCTCCTCCTTCCTTGCTCTCTTGCTCCCTTGTTTCTTTCTTCTATCGCTCCTTTCCTGTGTTATCTCTCTCTTTACGACCCCGTTCCCTTTTCTCTTTCCTTTTCATTCACCATACACACTCTCTTCTTATTTCCCTCTACGTTTTATTCTCTTCCTCCATCCTTCCTCTCTTCCTGGCATTATTTCTTGTCCCCCTACACATCTCTCCTTTTCCTCTTTCCTTCCATCCTCACCTTCCTCTCCCTGCTTTCATTTCTTCCCCATTTTCTTATTTCCTGACTTTGAATCTCTTTTTTCTTTCCTTTTCTTTTTGTTTCCTCTTTACTTCCCTGTGCTCTGTCCTCTATTTCCTTTCCTCTCTGTCTTCTACCCTTTCTTCCTTTCCTCCTCTCTCCCAGTTCCTTCTGTCCTTCCCTCCTCTTCCTCTTCATCCTCCTTCCCCTCCCTCCGTTAATCAGCTCATTCCTTCCTCCTTATCTCCGTCCCCTACACCTTTCCTTTCTCCATTTCCTGCCTCGCTCCTTCTTTCATTCATCTCTCCTCCTCCTCCTCCTCCTCTTCCTCATTCCTCCGTTCCCTCCCTCTCACAGGCGGATCATTCATATCTGCTGATTTTTTTTTTCATCCTCTCCTCTTTATCGGCACGCTCCATCAGCCTCTGTGAATGGACGCCTGAGAACAAGAAGATGAATGGACTTGCATTCATCCCTAGGTGTGTTTCATCACGCTTGGACATGACTCCCCCTTCCTCCCCCATGTCCCACCCCTCCATACACACACACACACACACACACACACACACACACACACACACACACACACTATCCTTCATCTGACGCAGGTTTCGGGCCAGTGTCAACAGTATGGGGAAGAAAATAAGTGGACCAGCGGCCTGCAGTGTCAGATCGGGAGAGATTGGTGTTGGGGTGGAGGAAGAAAGAGGGAAGGGAAGTAGGAAGAGGAGGAAATGAAGGAAAAGCAACGTGATGTCATGGCATGGTGCGAGTTTTGGGCGCGCAGGAAAGGACAAATCTGATCCATTTGGTCCAGTAACTGTTGGGAAGATGATTAAATCATTTAATCTTCACTGAAGCTTGGAGTCGTCCACCTATGGGTCCCATAACGGGCAGCACATCCAGAGGTTACAGATGTTTTTATGCCTTTTTTGGCTTCATGCTCCACTGAGCCACTCTAGTCCAGCCTCCATCCAGTTGTCTCTTTACATCCACGCTCCAGATGTGGATTTTATCGCTCTTTATACGACATCGCCCGACTTTTCCTTTCCCTCTGACAGCGGCGTGTAAAATGTCACGCGGCCCCAACAATATAACGGTAGACAGTGGCGTGAAATGACACGGGAAAAGCAAAAAATGGGCAGCACATCGGCGTGTCATTCATATGCCATTTGGTGATATCAGACCGAGGAGAGGGGGACAAAAGCATGACGGAGTGAGGTGGGGATGAAGGTGATGTAGCATGGAAGGGAAGAAGAAGAAGGATAAGATGGCAGACGACTGGTGGAGGAGATGGAGGTGGAAAGGAGCCAGTGCCCGGGAACTGTGAGAGACAAGATGCTGCAGTGTCAAAGTTAATCGATGCACGCCGAGTTAACATATGCCATTTGGTGGATGCGTTGCAATGTGAGGAGTGTGTGTGTGTGTGTGTATCCGGCAGGAGCAGCAGGTGAAAATGGAAAAAAAAACAATAATGGAGTTCACACGAGAGCGACACAAATCTTTACGACGTGAATTCATGAGGGGTGGATTAAAACATTTGCTCTTTAATGTCAGCTCGTTTTCACAAAGACGTGGATAACTGGATTAATGCAGACGTGACTGATTTGATGAAGTCGCTGCCTGTCATTAATGAGCATCGTATTTATCACCTCACCTCATCTCTTCATCATCTTAAAATGTATTTAAATCACATTTGAATATTCTTAAAACAAGACATCCAAAATGTCGCCCTCATGCCGCCTTTAATAGATGTGTTGGTCTTTAAATTGTGTGACCGCAGGTAGAATATTGTGGCGGTGGTGAATCCACAGCTGCACGTGTGAATCGATGTGGACGTGTGGAAGTGTCGGACTTCGGCTCGCTCTTCTGTAACTAAGCTTCCTCAGCTGAAACTTTTGTCGTAAAGAGCTCGTGAATCGATTTTCTCTTCACTTGAGGCGCGCTGCAGAAAGAAGCTGATGTGTTGTCACTGCACAGGTGGTAAAGGGAACTCCTGGCAAAGTCACCCTGACGACCTCCGATATTCATTATTATCGCTCTGTTTGGTTTCCACCATTGCTGACATGAACACATTGATTAGAGCAGCTGGTCATTGTTTCAGCCATTCTCCACATTTACTGACACGATCCTCCTTAATGTTGCTCATTTGAAATGATCGTGAATTTGGGACGGCCTGCCACTTTTCTACAAAACACGTCTTCAAGTTCTTTGCTTGTCGTATGAAAAGAATGAAAAGATGTCGCTGGTAAAGAAATTCTCATTTATTTATTTTTTTGGTATTTTCTCATTTGTGGCATATTTCATAAGGTAGACAGAGAGAGAGAGAGAGAGAGTGAAGGATTAGGAGAGGATGACATGCAGCAACATTTCTGGGCCAGATTTAAAACCGGGACATCAAATTTCCACGGCGCATTATGCGCCTCAACCAACAGACACAAACCGTTTTCTTAACAAGAAATTGGTGGGAAAGTGATGATATGTCTGCATCGCGCTGAAAGCTATTTAGGGTTGTTGACTCTCAGCAAACATAAATTATGCTGCTGCTGCTGTGTTGCCTACTTTTTAACACAAAATGTGTCCTTAGAGGGAAGATTTTCTGGTCTCATGTCTAACCAGGGTGGAGCGGCTCTTCATCTTCGGGTTTTCTTACCGTCTGGGTCAGGTGTCACGCTAATCCCTCACTTGGGATTACCCAAGTGGCCACATCAGATATTTGAAGAAGTCAGGGATCACGGTGAAAAAGAAACGCCGCAGCAGCAGTAATGGCAACAGCTTGTGGAACATGAGAGAGGCAGCTTGAGGGGAGGAGGAGGAGGTGGAGGAAGAAAAAACAAAAGGACATCCAGAACGTTCTGGAATTGAAGTGAACTAACCAGCGGCTCGCCGGTCCGGCCTGTCGCTCTGAATCTACATCAGTGGATTAATGTAGCTTGAGTCCGCTCAGCAGGGAGGAGGTGGAGGAAGGTGGAGGGATTTGTTCGGTGCACCTGTAACCCCACCTCTGATGTAGCACTCAGAGACAAGGGCAGCGGGGAGCAACAGAGGGCGAGCGTGAGGGAAAAGGAAGAGACGAAGGAGACCGAGGTTGAGGGGCAAACTGCACCTGTAGCATGGCACCACCTGAGGGTTGTTTGTGGCCACTTCTTTTCTCTCTCTGTCCCCCTTCTCTCTTCATCTCCACCTTGCCCTTTGCTCCCTCCTCTCCTTTCCTCTCCCTCCTCCCTTTCTTTCCTTTTCAGCCATCTCAGTCGGCTCAGCTCAGCTCAGCCTCGGCTGCACATTACCCTGCAGCCACTGTACATTTCTGACTTTGTAGGCTATTAGCCTGCAGCCAGCCTGAATACACTCCTCTCCTAAAATCCGAGCGGAATATTGTTAGAGGAGCTTTGGAGAGGGAGGCAATTTTTGATATGCTGTTGAAAAAAATGCCTGTGTGACTCTCCCCGCTCTCAGAGGCTCAGAGCTCGGTTTAGACGATATCCTTACCTCGCGCCGCCTCTCAAGGCTGCAGTGACTATGGCACAGTGAATGCAATGAAGTCAATTAGGCAAGGTTCGAATCCCTGCACAAACCCGGTGGGCGAAGGCTGAATGAGTAACACTTTCCCCTTCTCTTAAAGACTGCTGCCGAGGTACAGGCACGCAAGAACTTAGCCTCCAGCTGCTCTGTGGCAACCAGAGGACGAATGTGGTTATACTGGGCCCAAACGAGTGCACTTGAACGAATGTGGAGGAAATGAGAGCAAGGACCTCTGCATAACGATCCGTGATGCAACACTAGACCATGAGCTGTCCAAATACAGACTTTGGTTCCGGGATGTTCCGGGAGAAAATGAATGGACTTTATGTGTAAAAAGCTTTTCAAAGTCAGTCCTGCGTGTGCTTTTGTCTCTCTAATGGCACTTGGTGCATCGATTTCTGTATCCATTTTCAAGTCAAAGCAGTAATTTTGCCAATGGCAAGCTAAACACTTGTGTAATTTGTGTCACTGCCAGCGAGAGTAATCTCTTTCTCTCAACACACACAAAGCAAAACAAGCAGCCTTCTAGAGTTAAATTTACAACCTGATCAATAACGCCCATCTTGTGATTCATAAAAGGTCGTATGATTAAAAAAAAAGAAAAGAAAAGTGGCACAGCAGCCAGCGGTAGTGACACAGCGAGTGTCAGTGCAGTGGCTGTGGGTGATGCAAAATTAAATAATTGTACATCTTTCTGCGGGTAAAATTACTGTTTTGAGGGAGAGAAATTGATGGACCCTGCGCTATTAGAGAGACGCAGAGCGAGAGAAATCCTACCAAAGGTTAAAATGTCCATTCTGTGCTGAATGCAGACAGTGATAGCGACAAATATGTGAAAAGTCCATTAATTTCACCCTCGTAACTTCATTTTTGGGTCAAGCTAAAGTCATAGTCTACTTAGTCTCCTGGAAGGGATGAGCTGGAAATGATTAGATTTCAATGTGCGGCACGTTTAAGCTAATGCAGCAACAACAAAAACAGTTCTGCTTCCTTTGGATTCACCACAATGTTCTCAAAACGCTGCTTCCGTCTGGAGGTGTAAGCCGTGTATTGAGAATTGAGCAGTGTGTGTGTGTGTGTGTGTGTGTGTGTTGTTTAGCAAATGTCATCAGAAAACACAAATTCTCTAAAGTTATGCTGACGACTCACAGTTGTACCTTTCTGCAGAGCCAGGTGACAGACGGCTTAAGTTGCTCAAAGCCCCGAACAATCAAAACAAGGAAGAGTAATTCTTCCTTCTGAAGCTCAATAAAATATAGACGCACTATTGTTTTGATGTGCTACCCAGACAAATCAGATGCTACAAGCTCAAGAGCTTTCTGACATTCTGTTTCAAGATCAGCGACCAAAACAACATTCTTTCATCTCAGAAAAATAAGAAAGCACGGTGCATGGTGCTGCCGCAGAGCTACGCTTTCTGACTAAAGTAGTAAAAAGCAAATGAATCATTGTTTGGTTAATTACCACTGAGCTTTTCAGTTCTATCAGCTACTAACAAGATGCAACATTCACACAAAGGCCTTGGTTGTCCGTGAACAAGGAAAGGATGCAGGCATTACCCGAAACCCTGGTGAGCTCTATGAGCTTTCCACCGTTGCTCAGGTTGTCTTCTTCAGGAGCTTGGCATTGGTTTAACATCAATAACAAATAGATAAAATGGTTTCCTTACTCTCTTTATTCTACTGTAATACTAACACTTCATGTCTCTCCTCCTTCGTCAGAGAGCCTTTACAAAGCCTCCAGGTGCGTTTTGGGACACTGTCCTGTTGAAACCAGGACGGCTACCAGCAAAGTATCACCGGCAAAGCACCCATGCACTATCACACCTCCTACATGCTTCACGGTGGGAACCACACATGCAGATACCAGACACAAAATCTAAAATATTAGCTTCATCAGGCCAAAGTACAGATTTCATGCAGTCTCTTCTTGTTGTTGGTCTCCTGTAGTAGCAGTTCCTTTGTAATATTTTGATGATATGTTGACCTCTAAGGCATTTATGTGGGCTCTTAATTTGGAGATTTTTGAGGCTGGTAACTGTTATGAGCTTGTAACTCAGTCTTCCTTTCCTGGCACAGTTCTCATGAAAGACAGTTTCATCCCAGCATTTGACAATTGTTGCAACAGTAGTCGAATAGTGCTATTTATTGTACGACACTACCTCTGAACAACAACCGATGGTCTCAAATGCATTAAGCAGCAACCAATTGTACTAATTAACATTTGACAAGGCACACATGTTAATTGAAACCACTCAGCGTGTGTGTTTAAACTAAAAGCCAGTAGAAGCTTAGGATAGAGCATTTGCAGGTTTTCATTGTGAGTGTCTGAATGATATTTTAGAGTATTAGAACATGTTCATGTGAAGAGCGGCATCAGTACCCAGACAGACTGATAGATGGATAATCATGCCGTGCAGCCACATACAAATAATAACTCACATTAAAATCTGTAGAATAAAAAAGCCCCTTTCACTGCCACACAGCTGGCTTGTGGCATTTATGTCAGCAGAAGTGAAAAATTGCTCTGACATTTACAGCACATAAATAGATTTTTGTGCAACGGTGAACGTAAACACACAGAAAAACAAGAGCGCTGCACACATCACATGTATGTCGCGTGTTCACGAGTGGATCGTCGGGCTGCCGGAGAAACAATGGCGCTGCAGCTGCGGAGCGATATTTCATCCACTTCCTGCAGACGCTGTTGGTTGTAACTGTAATTTAATTTCACCAGACCTCTTCATCTGCAGCTTCTGAGCCTTTTGCCCAGAGCAGTTTCTGCAGATGCCCCCTATCTGCCCACAGTCCAGCAGGCTAATAGGATGATAAGCACCATTTGCTTGAGAAGATCTCTTTAGTTCTACCTAAATCCCTTCTAATTTGCTCATTTTGTGCACTTTAGCAACACCCCTTTGTTCACGAAAACGGTATAGCGTGATCAATCAGCTGTGCACGACTGATCATTACATCGAGGCAGAGACTTTCCAGCCTCTAACGCTCTGAATTCTCCCTCTGCATCCACAGAACACATTCAAGGTTATGTTTTCTTTGCTTTCCCTGCAGCTGATGTGACCCCTGCACTCGTGTACGACTTGTTCATTGTAATATTACTGAATTATGAGATTATTATTCTTGCTGGCAGGTGTTCTAGATGAGAGTGTCTGCTATATGCTGAAACCTTAAAGTGAAACCGTCATATTTGCTGGTTCTGCTTGCGATGCTGCTTAACTCCTTTAAAACCTTTGTTTGAGGAAGATTTGTCGAACAAGGAGGTTGTTTTGTTTTCTGCTTGTCTGCACCAAACGTGCTGCAAAGAAAATCTAAATTAAAGCACCTTTTCATCCATTATCACTTGTGTAAATATAAAATTTTGGTCGAAGCAGGATAAATAGTTGGAGGTGCTTATTCTCCAGAGAGGACGAGGGCACAAAGAGGTGATTCACATCAGTGTTTTGGAGATACACTCACTGAGATGCAGCATGTCGGACTAGAAATGAGTTAAAGTGAAGTGACAGACTTAGAGTAGATCGAGCAGGTTCAAGCATACAGCGTAAACAGCATACAGAGCATGCAAGACATCAGCGAAATGCCAAGTATGCCGATGCCGGGATCCGACAAGATATCTGCTGACAAGAAGTCACCAGATAGAAGCCAGATGAGGAGTGACAGGTCTTCAAAACTTTATTCATCTGATATGACAACTACCTGACTGCAAAAGCAATTATACAGGTAATCTATACCACAGGACTGTAGCCACAGGTATGAATGATGAGTGATGCTGTTTTTCTTCTACGTTACGGAGGGCGGAAACACTACTGGAGGCAAGATTTTTAGAAACAGAAGAAGACAGCTCGGTGAAATTAGTCTTAAAAACAAGAAAGAATAAGAAGGTTAATTTATCATTGTGACACATAAAATCAGTAAAGCTAATATGTGCATAAAAGCTATTGTTATCAAGTATTTCTTTTCAGCGTTTGTTTTCAAGGGTCCTCGGCCAACAGCTTCTGTTTCGTAACCTCAGATAAAAGTGACCTTGTTTGTGAGTTTGTGTGCATTCGCAACGTGTCCTGTGTCCTGATTCGAGACGATCCGGCGTGATTATCGGCTGTGTGAGGTAAATAATTCACGTTCTCGGGGCAGGTTAGTCGCTGCGAGGCCGCTGCACTGAGAATACACTGCACACGGGACAATTTCAATACACAGCAGTAATGTGATGCTTTATTGACCCCTGTAGAGTTAATTTCAAATAGATGTATAACTTAATAAAAGAACTATGAATCAAACAAGATAGAAAGTTAATTAGTTTGCCCAATTATTCATGAAATAATTTGTACGTATTGCGTGGTATCAAGCAGCTCAAGCTGTGCTGTAAATGATGTGAATGCTTCTATTAAACTGACATTCATCCGCTTAAACTGTGTGTTTAAAAAGTGAACATGAATGCAAAAAGAAATGTAAGTGCAGCAAACATCAGTGAGATGTGAAACATTTGTGGTGTTTTTATTCGAATACAGACGGCGACACCAACAGAGAGTTCCAGCGCGGCCGAGGCTCTTTAAAAGTAAAACACTGCATGATTTTCCAGTCACGACTTTTAAAGTCGCTCTTTGCTGCTGTCAGAAGTCACGGTCAGCTGAGCGGCTCGTGTTCCTTCTGACAAGTCTTCTTTCAAATAATAACCCCTGTAACGACCGCGGCGTCCGACAGCGCTCCGCAACGCGTACGCAGAGCTTCTGTTTTCCCCGGACGCCGGACCACGGTGCACGGCTACACCGCGGATCGAGTTTCATTACAAGAACACATCATAATGGCCGGGCTGACATGAAGTCAACAGGTCAGAGGTTTTCAGGTGTGTTGTCACCCCGTCGACACCATTAATGGTGTCCTTTTTATAAGGAGACTAGCAAAAGAGATGCAGCGGAGATGCAAACTGCAGTTGAAGCCTCATCTCCAACCTCCGTCATTGGGGTTGCGTCATTGTTCACATTCAAACACTGTAAGGAGTTACTTGTGGGGACAACTTTGAATGGGAAGTCCCCTTCGTCCAACTATTTCCCATTATTGATTTCATCTTGGCAAATTTATTATCGTCCTCAATTGTCTGTCAGCACAGGAAGAAGTGTCTATTAGGGTTTGCCTTCAGCCTCCAGCTCTATTTGATTTCTCATATGCAGATGAATCTAATTCTCAATGTTCATTTTATCAGTATGTGTAAACAAACCAACAACATTATTCCAGGCTTAACCGAAGATCAGAGAAAATCAACATTTATACATGCAGTGAACGCTTGTTAAAATTATATGAGCATGGTATTTGTGCTCCAGGTGTGTCGGTATCATCGTCTGTACTGTGTGTGCTCCCGGTGTTGAGTTTCACCAAATGGAGTTTTGGAACTGGTGCTCCATTTTTCCGAGACTTGTTTTTCAAAGCTCCACGTCTCCTTCTGTTACTGTTCCCCCTCTCTTCTGACAGCAAGAGACACCGAATGACAACAACAGACGGCATAAAGGAGATCTCTGTCCCACGATCACCCGTGGCAAATCTTTCTCCTTATTCTACCTGTACCTGCCTGCCTGCCGTCTGACTTTGTGTCTCGCTCTTTGTACGTGTCTGAGTCTCTTACTGTTTTTGTGTTTTTTTTCCCCTCAGTCTGTCTTTGAGTTTTTGTTTATCCAAGAGACGGTTTTGCTGAGCTTGCACGCCCTGTTTCACATTCACATAGTTGCACATTTTCATGGCATCCTTTGGTTTTTGGAAAGCTTCTCCGTGGAGGTTAGTGATCCTGCAGAACAGACGTGTTTTCAGGTGACATAAGAAACTCTCTGGCAGCCACAGTGGAAGTTATACTGGAGGCAACAATGTCAGACGTGGTTCATTTCTCTAATATTTTTAACTGGAAGTGTGAACCAGCTACCCAGGTTTGTTTCCTGTCAGTGTTTTGTCCATGTAGCTGGTTTGCATGCTAGCTAGAGGCTAAATATAGCATTTGTAAAGTAGCTTGAGGCTAGCGTTAGCAGTGGAAAGTAGTGCTTACAACAGTAACTACTTTTTTTTGAGTATTCCCCATAGACTGCATAAAACATGGACATCACAGGCTTTTCAGAAACCTGTGAGTTTTTGTACCAGGCTGCAAACATTTACATTTTCACATGGGGGCCTTGTTCTGCAGCCAGCCTCAAGTGTCTGTTTGAGGAACTGCAGCTTACCGTGTGACAATTTCTGCTTTCCTTCCTCTATTAGAGGGGGAAGTATCTTTTCTTTCTCTACGTGCAGTTTTTCCATGTTTGACTTTTGAATAATATGAGCTCATTCATGAGGCATTTCTGCGTCTTAACCCTTTAAGACAGAATAAAACAGTTGGTATTAAAACAGCCCGTGAATAATGTAACACTGTTTAATATTCACAATGAGTACTTTCACTTTGAATGTAGGCCGCATTTATACTTTTAGTTTGTCTAAATTTGGAGACTGGGGCTGACGCGGTTTACTTTTATTAAAAATAAAATGTAGCAGGATGGATGAGATGAATCTGTAAAAGGCCAGTAACATCACCTCCCACTTTGGTCATCATTAGTGTTAATTTAACTGGCATCATGTACTGGCATGGAGAGCCGGCGGTCAGCATCACAAGAAACATGCCACAGCTGCAGCTAATTGGCTCCAGTGTGTGTTAGAGGGCGAGTGGTGGTTTAAGCTTTGCTGATTACACGAGCGAACCGAGGAGCGAGATGAGTTTTGAATTTTAAGCAGAGAAGTAATAAATCTATGACATTCATATGATGTCTTTAGCATGCACCTGCATGAGGCTGCTTAATATCCTCCCATCAGCCTTTTCTTACAGTACAGTAGGTGTTGCATCGTCTTCCCCTAACACCTCCACCTCCTCCTCCTCCTCCTCCTCCTCCTCCTCTCTCCATCTGATGTTGCTCTTTCTGTAATTTCACTGTAACTCCTCGGCCGTGTTTGGCTCACAGTGACTTAAAAGATTTACTTGGACTGAATTCACTGGAGAGTTTTAGTGCCACATGAGCAACAGGTTGGCTTTATTGGGTAAATTTGGTGGATCTCCTCAGCGGGCTTACTCCTGACACGAAGACCGTTAGGAGGTTTGAGAAATGAGAGATTTGTTTTTGTTTCTTCTCCTTTAATGGATCTATTCATGCGTAATTTATAGGCTATAAACTGCTGTAAGTTTCACAGCTATATATTCTTTTATTCTGTTGGTTTCATTCCAGCATAGTTTGTCTCGTTTATCTATTTATCTCTTTCGACCCCCCCAGCCATCAGGTCGAAGCACGTTGGTACATTAGCTTTCAGGCTGCGAGGAAGACTTTTACTGTTCAACAAAAAAGCTGAACAATAATAAAATAACTCTAAAGGCTACAGGACCTTTTTCTTCCTCATTGATTGTAATCTGAAAGAATAAGGCTGATAATATTCTTCATTTTTCTTTGTTGTCGACAAATTCCATTAAAAAACAAAATTCTCCTACCAGCGGTGTGTGTATCAACGCCTGATTTATCTTTTCCCCTTTGTGCCACTGAGCTCCACTGAAGTCCAAAATCTTAAAAATTCATCAACAAACCACACCGCTGCACCGGCTGACATGTTCCTTTTTTTAAAATCATGAACACACACACACACACACACTGTAGTTTATTTTTATCCAATCACACATGCACTCCCCTGCTGCCACAAATACACACAAGAGCACAAAATGTGGATTAATCCACCGCTGAAAGTAGTCCCCAACAAATGCACTCCTGACTGATAAAAACTAGAGCTGAGAAAAACTGGGAGAAGGAACCGAGGCAGAGCAAAGAACTGGAGAGGAGAACACAGAGGACCCGGAGAGTGAAACCACGGAACACGGGGACGAAGACACAGGTGAAACTAATCGGGCTGGAAAAGACAGATCGGACTACAAAATAAAACAGGAAACGCTAAAGAAGAAGCCCCAAACTGTGACCATGACAGTCTGACAAAAAAATCTAACACATGGTTAGATTAGATCCTATGTGTAGAAACAGCACATGCTTTAATGCCCGGATCCTGTTATGTTGCGATTAAAGTGCGGAGCATTTTGCCTGCCAGACTTTGCTTACTTGCTCAGATTTGGTCCTTTCTCGTTGGCTTTTGGGCTTCTGCAGTGCATAAATATGCTATGCAGTCAAATTGTTGCCCTTTTGGCTGTTTTTTTACGATCTGAAGTTTGCGCAGGGATTTGACCGGATTCTCTGCGGCGTCCGTGTGTCTGACTTCCGGGCCGGCTCGTTCTGCTCTGTGGTGCTTGACATGGTTGGTCACGGCGTCCGTCAAAAATGGAACAGCTGCGTATTCTCCGCTTCTGGGAAGTTTCTGAGTCGTGATCAGCTCTGCGGCACCCAGAACACGTCACAGACGTAGCCTCTTGGAATTTAGCAATCGCTATTGATTTATAACTCAACCTGTAATAATCTTCCAGTCGTGATAAACTCTACAACCCAGGGCATCCTTTGATTACATGCAAAAATCAGTTCAGAAAGGTTGGAGGCTCGGTCTGTGCAGTCCATTTTCCTTCTCATATTTGTCAGTTTACAGTCGGAAATCTTCTTCACCTTTTCCTACCATCTAAACTCCAGCCTGTGTTTACTCTTCTGTCCATTCTGCACCAATTTCCACTGTGTACAGTCCATGTAGGACACCATATGTCTCTGTCTTCACCCTTTCAACTCTATTTTCTACTTCCAAATGAACAAACAACTCCCCATCTGGCTCCCGCTGCTGAATTCCTCTTATTTTACATTTATTTTCTGAATGTCTTCAAACTTTTTCCATGGCCTCTTTCCTCCTGTCCTATATCTCTTCTTCCCCCAGAGATGCTGAACAGTTTTTACGACGTTCCTCAATCGTTCAGTCAACTCAAAGTCCTTGACTTCACTCAAACTTTTTTACTGTAGCACAAATAGACTCATCATTTCTGAGAAAATCAATATATTCCCGAAACCCATCTTTGTGATGAAATCATCGTCCTGGAAAGTACCAAAGGAGGAAGCTCCCAGAGGATGTTGAAGCTAATCTCATTAATTTGCACTCAAATTGAACAGCATTCAAACTTCAGTGTCTTGAGACTCGCTGCATTACACGGGTACACAGCAATGTGTCCTACACAATTATGGAAAACTCGCACAAGTGCTGAATGTCGGACACGGGACGAGGACTTTTTAAGGGCACTGGAGGTCAAAACTGCCCAGGATGTGTTTCACACTCATTCACGTCCCCAAAGAAATCTAGTTTCTCATTTTCCCTGCAATAGACACATTTTTCATCCATAGGACGTACTGTATGACCCGGGCATCGGGCTGAAGTGTTGATAGTGCATTTTAATATGATAGAAATATAAAAAACTTTTAACAAGAAGGGCAGTCCATTTTTACAGGTTGACCTTTAGGAGACAGTCGCTGCATGTTAAACATTGTTTCTTTTAACCTCCTGGACAAACTCTTTGAAAACGTGTCCTCATACTTGATTTAGAGTTAAACACCGTGAAAAATTCAGGTAGTTTCCAGGGTAGTCTCATGAACGTCACGTCATCTGCTTTGTATTTTAAATGGATGTAAAGCAAATGGTTGAAAACAGAAGTTTGATCTTTGCTTTAGTTCTTAAAGAAGCCGAAATCAGAAAGCATTGATGTATTTAGTCTTGTCAAACTATCTTTGACCTGGTGTGAAACTTTATTCTCCGATTTAATGAATGATAAATAAAAAACATGAACAACCCGCCTGGAAGGATGTTCATCCCAATTTCAGAGACGAGACAGGAAACAAGTAATGAGTACCGCAACAACTCATCCAAGTTGGCTTCAAAACGTCGGCCCGAGGTTGGCGGCGTCCGGCTGCAAGGTCACTCTGAAAGACAACACGACTTGATTGCCAGAGACAGAGTAATTTGCTTGGCTTTTGTCCTTGCAGCCTGCCCGGACCTCCACGTTAACATTCCCCAAGTGAAATGGATAATGACTCATCAGATGTATGTAGCTGTGCATCTGCAGGAAAAATGATGAGTGTTTAGCTCTGTAAGTCTGGATGCTCTCGGGTATTTCCAGCTTCCGTCCCTGTTCCGGTCCCAGTTGTGGTTCTAGAGCTGGTTGCAGGGCTGACGTTGTTCTTTTCATGTTTCATTATAATGAAAACATTCATTTCAAACAGTAGGATTTGACCTGCTTTTGCTTTAGGGCGACATTAGGCTTAATTATACTGTTGCACTGTTAAATGGGAAATGCATTTGATATATCGCAGATAAAGTTGCTCAGTGAAAACAGAGATTTCTGTTTGAAAATGGTCAGCCGGGAAAGTCGAGCTAACAGTAAGTTTGCTGACTCATGCTCGACTCTAAAAACATGAGATTCAGATTTAAAACAAAGCGCCGTGCTGTGGGCTTCCAACCAGAGCGACGTTCACGCAGCTTCTGTCCATTTGTCTGAGCTGCAAACGAGCGCGCTGGAGGAGATTTTAATCAGCGTCTCTGAGCCTTAGGTGAGAGCACGACGCCGTTAGAATATGTTTGATGACAACCACACCGTCAGTGATCGCTCAGGTGTTTATAAGACTCGCGTGTCCGGAGGAAGTCTTGCAGAGGGAACGTGCTCTTTCACAGCCGGCCTGCACGGATCGTCTCCTGCCGAGCAAAGAGCAGCGCCGCGTGAGCCGATGAGGGTTTACCGCATTGCTCAAGGGTACCTCAGCTCAGTGATGACCGAAGAGAACGCTGCTCATGCAGTTTTTGTTCAGTTAAAGGCTCAGATCTTTCAATCAGCTTCCAACTATGCAGTGACATAAGAAAATCTGACATAAATATATCATATATTTTAAAGTAATTGTTAGAATTTAAGAATTTAAGAAGCCCAGATGAAGCAGATTTGACTTTTAAACTCTCCTTAATTTATAACTAATGATCCTAAGGAAGGATTTGGACTTTAAAGCAGATGTTTTGATGACTTGGGGCTTTGGAACAAGCTGCACAACACTGACTGATGACCTTTAAGTGAGCATGCGGATGGCTTAGTTACACATTCAGTAGACGTGAAGCCACATTAGCATTCATTTGGAGTAATGTTTCTGGTAACCCAACAAATGAGAGTCCAATATTCACTCTTGGTTTCGTTTTCGACGACTCCTGAGGAAAACATCTGTCTCTGTGGCTGCTAAACGCTCCACTACGTTCACCAGGTTCACCAACGAGCTGGAAGACACTAAAACGAAGAGGGGAACCTCTTAGTGAACAACTTCTAACCTGTTGTTCAGGTGCTTTAACGGCAGAGCGGAGCATGGTAACATTCATGAAAGCTGTGTTATGATCAAGCAATTTAACAGATAGTGCCCCGGCTTCCACCCTTCAAATTGCTCCTGCTTGTTTTTATTTATTCATTTCCCCCCCCGGCCTGAACTGAGCTCTTATTTTCATTTCACGGTGCCGTTCATGCTAACAGGAAGCATCCTCCTCATTGTGTTTGGGTTTAAAACAAACAGTTCTGATGGAGGCGCAGTGCTCCCTCTCGTATTTCTTATTTCTCTACAGTACGCGGTCTAATTTTCTTCAGACCGCCGCATCGATCGACTGTTTTTACTGTGAGACGATCATTTAATGGCAGCAGGAATGTTAGCACGTTCCCGTGGCTTTGACCTTTACCTGCTCCTTTCTACTGGATGCTTGCATTGCTGGTGATGTAAGAGTCAGACCTTACGCTGTAACACTCCGAACAAGAACATGTAAGACGAATACCTGACAGGGAAACTTAAAGGCACTTCAAGCCTCTGAGGTTTAGCCCGGTAAACGGTGGAAGCGTTCCCCTCGAGTGCTGCTGCTGCTCTTGCATTAACAGAGTGCGGCGATAAGGTTTCAAACCTTTGTTTTGGCATATTGCTAATTGCCTCGGCTCAGGCACAAGTCCCCACCAGTGTTGGTGGTGTCTCTTTTGTGAACGTCAAGCACAACTCATCCCAGGTTCAGTGTGTGTTTTCCTAATTAGTGGAACGATGCTGCAAATCAATGAGCGGTTTTATTGGAGGAAAGCAACTTCTCTTCAGGGGGAGATCAGGGGGGAATTAAACAACTGTTATTGAAAATGACTGGGCCGGCATTAGACAAAAGACAATTTGCACTTTGTTTCCCTGTTGCTTACTCCACACTATTCAAGGTGTTTCAGAGTAAGGAGACAAATAACAATTCGATAATTGTTTGGGGTTTGTTTATCCGCCTCTCTGCTGCTGCAGATGGAGCTCGGAGCTTTCATGCCACCTTAACTTGATCACAAGGTGCAACATTGTTGGAAAACTGACTCTAATGCAACTACTTTGATTTTTTTTTTACCATAAATGATCATCCCAGTATAACAAGCAATTGAAACCCCAGTGGAAGCGTGCTACTGTGCATTCAGAACGGACACTTCTTTGAAAAAACGGCCAAATTGGAGCCACTTTCCAGCAACGACTGGACAAAACACAGAGTGCACGGAAAGTTTAGGCCCCAGCACATCCCGGGTTGAAGCTGACTTCAAACAGCTCAGCCTTCACCGAGGATCACCCCATGGCTGCTCTCTAATATCAAAAGCCAAAAGCCGTTGACAGTTTTGGCTCTTGTTCAGACAGACTTTTAAAGTTTAACGATACATGTTGCCAGCTTTAGTTTTTAGAGTCTTTTGTTTTTTTTATAACCTACTTTATGACATATCATTAAATGTGCATTCGTTTCCCGTTGTCTTGACTGGAAGTGCAGTTTTCCTGCCTGGAAGCTGAACACGAACACCTCACCATGTCAGGATAACACGGGCCAACATGTCTGACTTGACTATCTGTGTTCAAACCTTCAACAGCTCTGAGAAGACGACATGTCAGAGGCACATGAATGCATCGCTGCTGCTACATCTCGTTTGCTTTGGCCCAATCCGCACAAGGAGAGTTTTATTTCTTTCTTTGCTGTGTTTCAGGTTCACATTGACTGATTATGGCCAGTAAACCAAACTCACATGAACTCTTTTGAGTATTGGACACAGTTTGGTGAACTGAGTGTGCCTCAGAATAAATGAAGTCGTTCTCAGTGCTCTCTCCTGTAACTGGCCTCTTCTGGTGATCATATCAGTGAGGAATAACTCGATATGAGCTCCAGTCTTTATTTGTTTTGCTCAGCTTTTAAAGGAAAATGCTTTTCTAGCCATAAGGTGTAGTATTGCTACAACTATAAACCTCATAATAAAGAGAGGTAAAGCACATCAAGGGTCGTACTGAGGTGCTGATCACAGGAAATTGACTTGAGTGTAGGAAAAAGGTGTAGCACGCTCCACACACACTTCCTTGCCTTCAGGCCGTCGTCAAGATCATCAGTCACAGACAGAAGCACGGGTACGTCATACAGGCCACACTGTGGTGATCACACATCCTACCGAGGCTAAATGAACATAAAAATCTGTTTGGTCAGGTTTGCGGTTGAAGATGTGACTTCGCAGGTCAAAGTTCACCATGGTGAACTCTACACAAAGCCTCAAGAAAAGGTTTTATTGGCCCCTTCTTTGATTTGAATGGAAGTGTGATGAGGAGGCCAATTTTCACCAGTGTTGGTTTTGTGCATGTGCGACCGTAGGGTGGAAAAACCAATCCACACAAAGGCTGACGCTGAATCAAACCTTTAAACACACAGTGACAGGACCATCGCTTTAAACTGACATGAAAACTACATGTTATGTTATATGGAAAGATATACATTTAATAAGTTTTACATATAATCTTTGAAGAAGGTGGCACGGTGGCGCAGTGGTTAGCATTGGTATATATCAGATTAAGACTAACCCCAACCCAGAAATCTCATCTGTCGTGAGTTCAGGTGAATCGATCGATTGATTTTATGGATATCAAACACAAAGGATAACGTCAACACAGTCCCAGGATGTAACAAATGTGACAAAAACCAAGATCATTTCAGAATTTATGAACGTCTACAGTCAATGCACATGAAGTCTAACACTAACAAACGTCCATCCAGTGCTGATAACCTCTCAGCTTGCAGTAAAGACCAAAGTGACTGAATATCAGCCTGTTACTCCTAAAAGAAACATCAGAAGCCACGGCTTCATTCAGGATCATTCACATTCTCATTTACTCACACACACATAGAGCCGGGATGTCTTGACATCTGCACTGTGTATTGGCTGTTTGTGAGTAATAAACCGGGATTACACTCCAGAGTTTAAATTCACGCTGTGGCTAAAATTAGCTGGAGTTTGACCACACCTTAAGGAATCACAATGTTTAGTCCGTTCAGCCAGTTTATGTCTAACACTTTATATTTATATTTAGCACAGGACTCTGTGCAGGGGTGCTGCACGGCAGAGATTGTAGAGAACTGCATGCATGTGTCGCATATAAAATGCTACATGAACGGCACTGGTAGGAACAGTGTTTGCAGCAGTCGGAGCAGACTTTTATGTCGAGCAGTGCAGCAGCAGGCGTAGTCGAGGCGCTGACAGCTTAAATGCACTGCGGGGGTGCGTTAGATTGGATATATGTTGCAGCTAGCGGCCGCTCAACCTCTCCAAAGGGAGGGGATCTTATCTTTGGTGCCGTGCTGAGTTTGGATGACACGGAATGAAAACTTAAGCAGCACTGGAGAATCCGCACACACTCGGCGACGCGCAAACAAGTCGTGTTTTATATTGTTGCTGTTTTTCTGGTCAATAATCGTGACACTAATCAAACAGGGCATAGTTGCCTATTATAGGACGGGGCTCAGATCTGCTTGTAATGCTGCCGCAATCTCCATTCAATAACCAGCCAGAGAAATTGAATCTTCACTCGGCTCAGCAGGAGCTCCACTATATTACCATACCTGTAGCCAGCTCCGCATACACAGCCGGCTATCTTTCTCAATATCAGTGCAATCAGCTGAGCTGCCGTGGCCGGTCTCCGTCAGCAGCGAGTGACGCGTCCCACGCTCAGATTAACTCTGCAAATGCCTCCAAGTACCCCGAGCTGTTTTTCTGTGTTGTCTTATCCTCCTCTCCGTGTCCTTTGACAGGCTCGTAAATAATGCAGGACTCTGCGATGATAGCCGGCTTGGAGGCGAAGCAAGCACACACACTTTTTTTTTCATATCAGTCCCTATATCACTTTCTCATGCTGCTGCAGTTTGGCACATCTCAGCTGTGTTTAAATTTACCCTCTGACACCCCTCGCCCTCGGTCAGCTTGTCATATTTACAGTTCACACCTTCATTGCTGCCGTGGTCGTAGATACCAACACACAGGTTCTCTGCAGTCCAATGGGGAAACTGTCTATCATGCCAACACACTGATAATATGCTGTGGAGCTTTACAGTAGGACTCCATGTCCATGAATTAATGATGCTTTGTTTATTTTTTACTTTCCAGTGGGGTTGATCCGGCTGTCTGACAGCACACACGGGCTTCCATCTTCACCCAGAACGAATAACCCTGCCACTTATTGATTTTTCTTCTCCTACTTTTTCTTTGTCTTGTGCAAACACCTGGACAGGAAGATTCTCCCTTAATAAATCTGGTGTGTTTCGTGTTAATAAGGCCTGTGCCAGGGGTACAGACATTAAAGTGTTGATGTCAGGATGTTGTCTTTTACATTTATAATGTTATTAATATTTAAAATAAAGTCTCTTTGATGCCGAGGTTTGTCATAACGCTGTGAAAGTCAAAAAGTAGAGGGGAGGAAGGCAAATAAAAAAAAAAAACAAAGCCAGCGTTCATTCGTGTGTGTAATTTATTTAAACTAGTTGTCAAATATTCAGGTGTGATTGCCACTCCCATCAGCAACAGAAACTGACTGATTTCATTTGAGCACAGATGTGCTGCAAAGCAGAAAAATATGCTGAAAGCACGACATGCTTCTGCAACAGGTGAAAACAAATTATGACACGAAGTTAGAAACTCACCCCGATGACAAACATTTAGTAAAATCAGGCCATTTTTAATGTCTATTGTCAAATGATAAGACTGCTGAGGACATGAAGGCTCCTGACACTTGTGTGGAAGAGAGCATGACAGGAAGTGCAGCCCTAAGAGCAGGCAAAGGGGTGGAGTCTATCACCTGAGCTGTTCTTCCTGCACTGAGACACACCTGGGAGAGCAGCTGAGGCCAGCCTTTGTTTGGAGCTTCATTTGGTAGGTGTCCTTTTTAAATCTTTGGAAGTAGGATTTTAATATTAGAACTACAGCACCATGAAATATTTGTTGTAGCTAAAAGACTCGAGCAGTGCCGAGACATTTTTAGTCCCACAAACACAAACATGAACGTGGTTATTTCTGAATGTAAACTTGAGTCACCTTCATGTTTCCAACTGGGATTATGCTCCAGTTCAAAAGGTGATGATGATTTATGATTTATTTGTGTAATTTCTTCAGGATATTAATGTTTGTTTCTTATTTTCTTTTTTGTATCCAACAAAGATGCTTTTAAAGACCACAGTTTCCCCAGACTTATTTGATCTAAGTTTGGTCTTGACTTGGGTCATTTTTAAAGGAGGGACTGAGTAGTAGTGCAGCCATTTTGCATGTGTGCTTCATTGTTTGCCTTTGGTTTGAATGGGTGAATGGGCAAATTGAGCATTGCAGAAAAAGTTTTGACTTCATACCAATGAGTCTGTGTGTAGAGGTACTGTAGAGGAGACCAGCATCTTATCAAACATGTCGTCAGTATTTTGTATAGCAGTTTCTGGTTCCAGTTTAATTCTCCATCTTTGTGCACTTGAAAGCGTTTTAGACGACCTCACTCTTTAAACAGTTTCTAACTTATCATTTTGAGAAACATACAAAATGAACTTGATCAAATGGAGATTTTTTGCACTCGTTTTTATTATTTTACCCTCTGACTTGATTATCAGACCACAACGAGTCGATGATGGATGGCGAGGCGTCGCGCTGGCTGGTAGATTAGCCGTATTTACCAGCAGAGCACAGCTGCAGAATATTTGGCTGCTGTCTGCTGTTAATTTTCCAGCCTGTCTGCTGAGGAGGATTGAGGATGTGTTCTACTTGTTTGTATGCAAATGCAACATCATCCAAATTGTTGCATTTAGGTAGGTGTTACTTACAGTATGTGCCTCTGTGACCAAATTAAATTTCCCTCGCCACAGGTGGACAGATGGGCCACATAGAGAATGAATATTATGATGTTATGAATAAAGCAGGTGTCTCATACAGACACAAACACACTGCGAAAAAAATATGCCTTAATCCTCTCAACTCACACACACATACGTGCACACACACATAGAGAAACCCACACATAGCATAATCCCCTTTGGCACCTATTGTCACCTTTACCATCTGGTTCAGCTGTGATGGCGAGCCAGCCGGCTGCCAACATGGCGGTTGGACAATCTTCAAGGATGTGGTTGATGGTTTTGCTGCAGCCTCCAGGGACTCGTGAGGCTTTAACCCCCCCAGTGTGTGGAGGTTCTCAGGGCAGGAAGTGCATCCAGCTCCACACCTGCTAAAAAGTCACTGGTATGGTATTTAGTGCTACGACTACCATGTCCACAACATCAGTTTGTTTTTAGCTTATATTAAACTAACGTTGTGTAACTTTTCTACCATGAAATTTAAAATAATTTTGATGCTACACTGCCTTATATTCAGGAGATCTTTCTTACTCTGCACTCCTTCCCTCTGTTCTTGCACTTTATGTTCCAGGTGTGATTACTTCTACATCTTATTTATGGCTGGAAAAGTAAAAACTGCTGTGAGCTGTAGCTGCTGTTAGCTCCGTTTGTTAGCCAGGCTACCCAGACTTTGAGCTCAGAGCACCAGGGTTTGTGGAGGATGAGGTTCACAGGTCCAGGACATGGGCGAATGCTAACAGGGGGTAGGGGGGGTCACTCTGAAACTGGAGGCACTAAATCCCGTTGCTTTAAAACATCACTGGCGGCTCCAAATGGAGTAACTGCTTGATATCCAAAGGTTTAAAAACCTTGAACTCATGTCAGCAAAGTATTAGTCCTGGGATTACTTTCTAGTGTTGGGTACAAAAGAGAAAATATCTACTTAGATTTGCTAAAAACCCTCCAAACAGTAGTGTTGTGTGTTTTCGGACAATCACTTCGTCAATCACTTCCTGTTCACACACTCCAGAGACCTGCTGAACACAATTGGTTTTCTGACTCCACTTTGGGGTTTAGTGGGTAAATGCTTTGCTTAAGTGTATAAGCTCGATGAGAGGGCACATTCACCCACTTTCCTTCCGCTTTCTAAGCTTGTATGAATGAACTCCTTCGCTCGGATTCATTCCGGGGTTCAACCCGAACGCCATTTCCGTTGTTCGCCCTCGTGTCCTGCAGATAACCACCAACTGCTCCTATTCAAACAATCAGCCTTGACTCGTTCGTCTGTGCCAGAGATTGGCAGCGTATGGCCTCTAATGGGCTTGTTCTCTGACACATGTGAACATAAGAGGGCTGGAGAGCGGCAAGCAGATGGCTCCACTCCTCTGTTTGAATGCTGCGCTTTAATCGAGGGCTGTAAATTGCTTATCGGAGCCTCAGTTTGAGCATTTGGCTAAAGGCGCCGATCGTAAATACCCCTCCCACCTTCTCCTCCTCCAGCTCTACTCTACCCCACATGTAAACGACCTTTTCTCTGCCGCTTAACGTCGGCAGTCGACGGTGGTTCATCGCTTTCTGCTGGCAGACGCTCGCATTTGACTCGACCTTCTGCGAAACGTTACCAGAGCTGCCTCGTCACTCTTCCTCTCAGCGCTTTGCCCGATCAACTGCCTGTTTCCTTCAGACATGAAGAAGAGTTTGTTGTGGCACGCCGGCTTCTTCTTTTTCTCCTCCACCGAGTGCCAGGTGGTTTATTGGCTGCCCGTTTTTTGACTGGCAGCCTTGCGGGCGAATCTGACAGCAGGACGATGAATAGTGTTGAATGATGAATAAGTCGGTTTCAAAAAGGTTTTCTGTTTTTTCTCCCCGTCGACCTGAAAGACGGACGAGCAGAAAACAGCCGCAGCGGCACGTAGAGGACATGTGAGAGGAGAGAGGCAGCGACTGTGCCGGCTGTTACACAAACCGAAATAGAAAAGCTGTTGTTTCCCCCTCAGGATTATTTTGTTTTTCCTCTCCATCCGTCCTTTCCATCACTCTCTCACACACTTCCCTTCATCCCTCTCTCCGTTCTTCCTGCCTTTGCTGCTTGCTTCCATCCTCCCCACCCTTTTCTACTTGAATCTCCCCTTTCATGCTTCCTTCCTCCATCCCTCCGCCCTGTGTTTGATTCCTTCCCATCCCGACTTCTTACCTCTTCGATCCTGCTGTTTTGCCCTTTGGTCTTTCCCTTCCTTCCTCACTTTCATCTTGCATCCTTCCCACTTCCTTCTTTCTCATTTTAATTTCCTTTCTCCCTCCTTCCTTACTGCTCTCCCACCCTCCTCTTTACTTCCTTCCTACAGTATCTTGCTTCTTTCCTACTCCATGCTTCATTTCTTTCCTTCCCGTAATCCTTCATCCTCCTGCTATGCTCTCTGTCCTTCCTTCTTACCTCACTCTCTCTCCTTCCCAGCATTATGCATTCAATTTATTATTCCCTCCATCCCTCCTTTGATTTTCTTCCATCATTCACTTTCTTTCCTTCCTTCTTCCCTTTCTTCCATGACTCCTCGTCCATCCTCTTATTAAAGCCTTGTTCTCCAGCTCTTCCCTCTTCCTTCCTTTCATCCTCCTTCATTTAAATCTTCCATCCCTTTCCGTCCATCCTTTCATTTTCTCCCTGAACTCTTTCATCAGTTCCCTTTCTCTGTTTTCCTTCCTTCCCTTTAATGTCCCCTTTCAGCCACATTTGGCTTCTTTCCTTCCCTTAGTCTTCCATAACGCTGATTCCTGTTATTTCTTTCATCTTTTCCTCTCCTCCCTTCCTCCCCTCCACTCCCTTCCTCTCCTTCCTCCCTCTCCTCCCTCTCTCCCTTTTCTGCAGTGGATGACAGAGATTTACAAATGATTCCAGCCTCTCTGTGTGTTTAGAGCCCGGTCTGTATTGACCTGCCTCTTCCGCTCAGCCCTCCTCACTGCAGCACAAACATGCCCGGCCCTGCGCACGTCGTTTCACTTCACCATCTTTAATACGAGCTCAGCAGCTTTTTGCAATTCATGCTTATTTTTTTTTTGCCCAAACATACAAACAGGGCTATTTCTAAATGGAAGCGGAGCCGGTGAAGTTTTCATCGTGACTCAACAGGTGTTTAATCTGCTGCGGTGGGATGAGGCGACGAGGAGTTGTGCTGTAAATATCTCCTCGCTGTAGGTCATGTCCTCTTTACTCCATCAGTCCCAGCGGAGGGCGAGCATCCACATCCGCTCGCGCACTATCTAACTGTCAATCAACATTTCAATACTGAGCAAAATGAACAATCACAGCCGGTCGTAGCCGGTCTTTACGAGCAACATCTGAGCGTCGCTTTTGGTTACGTCCCATTCTTCCTAATAGGAAATAAAGCTCAGGAGCGAACGTGACGCTTCAGTGAGCGATTCCTGTGATTTGATTTGAGTAAAACTGGAGTAAAAGTTATTTATGAGGCTGTTAGGAGCTCAGAGTCACTGTCAGTTTCATCAAAAAGCTCTCAGACATCGCTGGTTAGCTGCGTGTTACTCCTCTGAAATGAGCTCTCGGATTTGATAACTTCACATTTCCAATAAAAATGCGTTAGCATTGTTTTCCAGGGGAGCCAACGTTCCTCGTGTGTGTATGTATAATTCATTGTAAATCTTCACTTTGGATAAACCCCGGTACGTTCACATTTCAAAGTGAATAAGAAACTTTGAGAGGCACAAAAAACACTGTAAGCAAACCACAGTGTCAATACATGTTTTCTACAGGCTGATTTTAGAGCATCAGAGAGGCACGGTAACATTAAAATTGCAGGATTTGGTCTCTCCCTCACTAAAGTGTGTGTGGAGAAGGTGTTAACTGGTGAACTGAATAAATTGTCCCGACTTTCTACCATGTTTCGATGGCCCGTGTTGCATTGGGGAGCTACAGCTCTGACCACAAGCCAAATGGACTTTAGATGAAAGATGAGGAGACGGTTGAGAATGTTGCCGGACACTTTCATTTTTAACTTCCTCTTCGACGTTGGCAGCAGTAAAACGAGCGACGCTGATGTTTCATACAGTTTAACAGCGGCACTAATCGATATTTTTACATTAACAAAGGATCGGATGATGACGTGGAATGGAAAAGGGTCGCCCTTAATGACTAAGTCGTAGATAATTCATCACTTGACTCCACAGTTTCAGCACCAGAGCACCCGTTATCGTTCAGCTGCATCCAGCGCTTCTTTACTGTTCAGGGTCACCTGGTTTCCTGCCACTGTACACCACCTGCCTGGCTACACACAGTTGGAGAGCTGGTGAACACAAACGGGAGTGAATATTGCCCTTAGATTTATCGAGTGCATAAAAACAAGACTCCAAATGGATGCTAATGTTGCTCACTATCTGCTGCATGTGTGAATAGGCCACTGTTTGCTAGCAAGTTCTGCACGACCGCTCGATAGAGGTGGATTGTGGAGGGTGGTGGATTTCTGCTGCTTTTGTGATGAGTTTTATATTTGGGGAAGAGTCTAAACCAAACTGTCACGAAAATCTTTCTCCAGCGTGCTTTTATCATGTCAAGTGATAAAGTTTGCAGATGAAACAAACTCATTAACACCCTAACACTGTCTGCAACGGAGGCAGCAGCAGCAGCGGCGGCGGCGGCGTCAGTCCTCCATCAGACGATGAGTTCAGCCACAGTCCTGCTGTCTGTCTTGTCTGTCACGTCTCCAGACAGCTTAAAATGCAGCAGCAGGAGTTTTAACAAGGTCAAAAAAAGAGTGAGCACATTACTCTCCATTCCTGCCTGTCTACAGTGGCTGCCTGTTAGACGCAGGATTGATTTTTAAAATCCTGATGTTTGTTGCCCTCTTTCATCACAAAACCAAGACCAAAGTCTGCCCCGACATCCAGGACTAACCCTTTTTGTATGTAAAGCACCTTGGATCAAGCTGTTGTGTGTAAATTGCTACATAAATGAGTTGAAGTCGAGTAGCTGTGTGGGTCACCTTTGTTTTGGCTGCTCGGACCTCGACGAACAATCGCTCAAGTTACTCGTAAAATGGAAGAAAATGGACTCGAAGCTTTGAAGGTTGAAGTTACGCACGTAAAGCACAAATGAAACGTGAAAGTCATCACACAGCCCGAGCAGGCGGCTGTGCTGATTTAAACGGCCTTAAGAAGCACAACTGCTCTGAAAGAGTGGAGCTGGAGCTGCTGTTTAAACAGGGTGGGAGATTAGGCTGCTGGTTTCCAGTCAAAGCAAAGCCCCTGAAGACGTCCTGCTGTGACTCGTGGCACTTAGCCCACCAACCAGTTGTGTAGTGGTGACTGGAGGAGCAGCTATCTTCTCCTCCCTCTTCTTCACGCCTAATTTCTTTCTGCAAAGCGGGAAACACCCTGTTACAAACAGGGACATGTAAGACTGTTCCATATTTAGGTCGTCCAAAATGTGCCAGTGGTATTTGCATATTGTCACTTAACCTCTGCTGCTTGACTTCAGGGAGTAATGATCATTATGAAATCAACACCAGCCACAGAAGAGGTGCAGATTTTGCGATAAATACCACCCACAGATGAGACGGCTACATAATTACGAGTTGAAGTATTCTTTACTCAGATCCACTCCATGAAAATTGGACATCTGTGTGTGCCTTCGCCGTTCCTGGTGTTATGCAGAACGTAAAGTGCGAACACGGCCAGCGACGGAAATAGTTTAGGGGAGCGGTGGCAGCGAATGAGCGGCGGCTGATGGTGAGATGGCAGGAATCTGGAGACAGGTGGGTGGCTGGTCGAGATCCAGAGACGGAGGGAAACCAGGGTTTGCAGAAAAATAACAAATAAGCACGAGGGAGACCGAACGAGCTGAGAAGCCGGGTTAGAATATCGGACGGTGAGCAGCAGGTGGTCAAGCGAACAGGCAGGTGAGAAGGAAAGAAGCACGCCCAGCATGACATGACGGAAAAATAAATCTTGCGGGATGAGATGAACGAAGATTAGCTTCTTCATCTGGTTAAAACAGACATCTCCGAGGAATATCTGAAGGATTTACTCAAGCACACATGCATGTAATAAATAAATATGCACCCAACTGGATGCAGTAAACATCATTTTAATTACTTTCGGGCTAAATGAAGAATAGACCAGATCCAGTGTGGATGTCTGCTGCTTGGCAGGATACGGGGCAGTAAATAGAATTTATTTGTTTTGTTATTTAATATTAAGAAACGCTTGCATATTGCAGTTTAAACTGCCGCACAGTCACACTAATGAAAGATTGTAATTGTGAAATAATTAGGTGTGATAACTGTAGTTACTGTATAACGACTCCAGTAGAGTTCATTAACAGTCTGCCCTCAGGAGAATGCGGACTGTCAAAGCAATTTTAAACCCCAGGCCGCAAACAAACACACTCGGTACACACTCGGAGGGGTGGAGGCTCCCTGAGACCTGTAATCTCGGCTCCCTCGAGGTTAAAGTTTAGCATCCTGAGCCGCACAAACAGCACAGCATCATTAAATAAACACAGGCAGAGCCAAAGAGCGGCAGAAAAAATAAAAAAAAGCAAGGCGCCGTCTTTTCATCCCACGAATGAAGCAGGTTATATTTAGTCACCTTGACTTCGCTCTCATCCCCCTCCTCCCTCCCTCCCACGCCTCACCCATCAACAGCATCGTCTCTTAAAATACAATTAAGGTAATGACCATTGAAAATGGCACCTGTAAGGTCAGTGACGAACCTTCGTTAATTACTGTGCAGGAGACAGAAGTGCTCCGAGCGCCTCATTAATCTCGTCTCTGCTCTCGTCTCCTCGTGCACTCGTGTTGGATTACGGCTTTTGTTATAATAAACCAACTTTTTCTTTTTTTTCAGCTTGATCGCGAGGTGTTTTAGCAGTTTGACCGGGCAGAGTTTTGAAATGTGTCTGACTAAGTGAAAACACCTTGTGTGGGCGTGCACACAGTATTAATTATCAGCATGTGTTGGCCTTAAAAGAGGTCAGGGAATCACTGTTTGCATGCACAAGAAGTCTCGAGATACCTCTCCGTACAAGAGAGAGATGACCAAAACGAACTTTGTGTTCCTGGACAAATGTTAGGAGAGAGCTACAGTGGCTCTAGCAGCTCTGTGTTATTTCTAAAATGTTGCAGCAGTTCACTGAGAACCGTGAGGCAAAATCGGCAAAGCTCAAAAACAGAAACCGATAAGTTGTTTCCATTTTAGAGAGCGCGACTTTAATCTGATACCAAATATGTGGCATTTGTAGCTTTTTAAACAGCCTGATTCGACACTTGAAGCATGTAAGTAGCTATTTCCTTTATCAGAACAAACAACAGCAGCTGCATGGGGAACAAATGGCCAATTTATTTGTGTAAAAGTCACTGTGACCCACCGACTCTTTGGCGAACCGCCTCCGCCTCCGTCTCCGCACTGCGAGCCATGAAGTCTCGCTGTAATGAAATTTTGAGAAACAAGCATTATTATAACAGGAATGCAGTAGTGAGTGGAGTGTTTGGCAGCTTATACGATAAAGCTCTTTAAATTTATGTGGAAACGTTGACCTGGTCAGCGCTCCCTGACGACTCTTTGGCGAACTCCCACCAGGGCAGCCTCCGTCTACAGCAGTGAGATACATCAATGTAATGATGTACATTTCTAGGTCCAGTTATTGATGGCAACTCTTCTGTGTCTCGATGCACTGGGAATGATTTTATAATGACTGCCGCTCTGGGATGTACAGGGTTAAGGTTTGTTAATGCTCGTCCTTTCTGCAGCGCTGTGCACAATACATCCTGTCCTGTGTGTTTTGCATGTATGCGTGAGTGCATTCCACTCAATTTCTTAGATCAATTTAGCTCCGATCAGCCAGACGGCCTTGTTGTCTGCAAACCTCAAAATAAAGCATTTCGCCCCTGACCCGCGCTGTCAGCCATATATTTGGAGTGGGCCAATTACTTATCTGGATAGATACATACACGCCACTCTCCTGCAACCGTTTCCAGTGCCAAGATTGCTTTCATGCAAATGTGTTGAGAACATAAAAGGTTAGGTGCATCTATTTCAAAAGGAGTAGAAGAACCCGTGTTTCCCTTTTGGTGGAAAATCTGCAGCTGTGTACGGAGGAAGCAGAAGTCAGCGGGTGAAACATACCTGCAGGGATTTTCAGCCCATAAACTAATGATTGCCTGTCATCAAGATGAATTTGGGTGGCATTTATGCTTAAATGGTTTCAAGTAGACCTCTGCATTGCAGCCCTCGTTGATGGAGAGGATTAAAAACCATTCGACCTCATGAACGAATTGAATCTCCTCCCTGGGATTGTACTGGATTTCAGAGCTGCTTTCTTTTCTCCCATGTTGTTCACGAGGTGTGCAGAGCATTTCTGTCAGGGCGTACGAGATCCACAAATAACTGCTCATGAATTTATCTACCGAGACTGTTGCTCTATATCCTTTCTTCTGCTGTCTGTTCCTTCTCTTTTTTTGCATCACATGCATGCGTGCATTCAACTGTAGCTGCTGTTAGCTAACACTATCTCGGTTTGTTAGGTGTGCTTTCCGGATTGTGAGCATCAGGGCACCGGGGGAGTGTCAGCGTTTGCACCAGAGTTAGTTGTTATGCATCCATTAGAGTACAGAACACACACCTCATCTGTACTGCAATTTGAACTGTATGCAGTTCATAGCTTTTTTTAATCTAAACAATCTAAAATAAAATATTTGGTTCACATAAGCAGCAGTAGCACCTCCACCTCCATAAAAAGCCATCTAACAAGTTCAGCACACCCGGTGGTCTTACCCATGCTGTTCAACAGGAGATCTGTGAAGTGCAGAGACGCCGCAGAGATGAACAATTATCACCAAAGACCAAAAAAAAAAGTAATCTGCATCAATAAAACTTTGCACCAGACCGTGAGCAGGTATTTCTAAAACGTGCCTCAGTTAGCTGAGACACTCGAATGCTGCAGCTGTTGCAGAAGCTCACACCTGCGACACGGCACCAAAGGCACAATGTTAAATATTCACCAGATATTTAATAATGTAGGCTACTGTCTGCAACAGCAAATAAACTCATGTTTCATAATCAGTTTTATTTGCTGCGACATGTTGTCCTCAGGCTACCTGTTTATTGGAAGACAGCAGGAGTGAGTTGTTGGCCAAAATCCTCAGCTGCTTACTATTCTTAAAGCTCTCAGAACTATAATCACACATTCTAACAACAGAAAGAAGTTTGGCCAAGTTGTGTTTTATTTTTGTTAAGGAGATTGCCGTCCTGTCTGAGAATTTATTCCATTACTCGACCAGGGGAAAGAAATAAGACAAATCAGAGAAATGTTTCTTTAATATCCCCAAATCCCGAAGAATGGTGAAGCTGTCTGAAAAACCACAAACGGAAAGAAACCAACAAGGGAGGTGCAGTTAAAAGTTTTTATAGGCATGACAGGACAACTTTATCTCCTGGAAAATTCCATTTAAATACTACTAATTAGCTTTTGCAGTTGCAGTAGCCGGTTGGATGGTGGCTGCACAAACCTGACTGCAGAGGCTGCAGGTTGGTGGTAAGGTTATTAAAAGATTTTAGTGAATTTAGTTAAATGTTTCGTGGTTGAAGCCACTACAGACTTTTTTTTTTTTTGCATTCAATCAAGTCCACAGTCTAAACATCCATAGAAGAGATGTAATCATGCTCACAGAGAGTGGAAATTATGCAGCAACGTCGGATATTTTGGCAGAAAATTAATTAAATACGATGTCAACGAGGATTGTGCTGATAGGCTGACTATCAGCATTTCCTCATTAACAGGAAACACAATCAGATTGGCGTTATGTTTCAATGATGCAGATAATTATCATCCAGCACATCAGAGTATGTGAACATGAACATTTCTGGTTCATTAAATGTAAATAACCGTGGTTTGCTTCAAGTGAAGGCCGCAGTACTTCCTGAACCGTCACCAACTCTTCAGCTGCTGAGGACACCACAGAAAACACAGATGCATCCATTAACGATGTTCCCTAATTATGTTGGAAGAAAACTTACATGATATAGTTTCTCTTATAAATGAGTTGGATAAACTTAATTTCTAGGGGACATGGTTGGATGGGAGCGACACAATTGAAATCGATCCTGTTTGGAGAGCTAATAACAAGACGATGAGTAAGACTAATAACATGCAGTTGAGCAGCCGGCTGAACAATTCAGGTGATGAAGCTGCACGAAGCAAAAAGGCAGGAGAGGCAGAGGGACGGGAGTCTGTCCTGGAGATGAGCTTTGGTCTGATGATGTCGCCAAGTAAACATTCACGTCCATCCGTAACTTTGGTTTCTTCTTTCTGGATGTTGGTTCCTGTGCTTGTTGAGTATTTCGGGGCAGGAATCTCGAGGCACCTTCATGATTTGATGCTGATTTAATGGCTAGGATTTCAGCATCAAAAACAATGAGATGTGCATCATTGCCCTGACAACAGGGTTCATGATTCACTTCGCCCTTTCTTAGTTGAATGGAAGCTCTGCTACTGATTGCTGAAGAGTCATCTGCAACTGGTTGTTGTTCCTCCAACACCAGGTGGAAGTGTTAGGGGTCGTTTCTCATGTTGGTTGCGTTGCCAAGATATCTAAATTTCCTTGACACCAAGTCCATACATATTTTTAAGTATAACTTTAACTTGCATCAAAGATCATGATACAAAATGTAAAAAATAGATGCAGTTGAGATATACTGGGCACAGAAGATGACCTCTTGGAGTGAAACCACACAGGATCTTGTCTGAATGTCTTATCAAACAACATTCACTCCCTGAATGTCTCATTAACAGAAAAATCAGCTCTCTTCTGTCTGACAACTTCTAAAATATATTCAGCATGAATTTGAGTAATTGAAGATGTCACAACAAAGTCTGGCTTGTTCCCGTCTTCGTGTAGCTGTCAAACCGCTCTGTGTCTGCGTGTTTCATTGTTTCCCCTCTGGACGCGTTCAGTAACGGAGCGGTCAGGTGGGAAAACGAGGCTTTGTAGGGAAACGAGTGCTACGGTTTCCAACCTGAGCCAAAGAAGATTCATTTTCTCATTGTCAAGTATGAATTTAAATTTTAACTGTGATATTTAGAATCTCTTGTGCATACAGCACATATAAAGCCAAATATTCAGGTTTGAAGTGCGTCCATTGGAGGCCGTGATGCCGTTGTTAAAAACAGGATGCCATTTAGTACAATGGCGGCCATCATGATAAAGCCATTTCTCTTCTCTGTGCTCTGCATGCTTTCCATCTTTAGTGCAGTGGCCGCTGCTGCAAAGTCAATTCAATAGTCATATTCTGACATAAAAATTGCATCTCAGCCTGCGGGATGTCTGAGCTTTTCTCACTGTTACTTTGAATTTTTCAACCTGCAGAGCATCTCAGCGACGCTCCAGTCTTTTAAAGCATGGGGTGGCAATAAGCTTGTCTTATGTGGTATTTAGACAAAAAAAAGCAGCTTAAGCAAGTAAGAAATTACTTAATTACCTAATTGCCCTGCACATGAGGTGCTTAAAGTGTTCCCTGCCAGGAGAGCATAATAATAATAAGAGAAGCTGAATTAGCGTCTGCTGTCACCAGGAAAGGGAGCTGCAGAGCTGAGGAAGTGAAGGCTCCGTGGTGCTGAGCTGTGTTTGAGGCTTGAGAGAAGATAAGGAAGGTTTCAGAGCAGCAGAGGTGACGTACAGGCAGAGGAGAAGTCTCTGTTAAAAGGCGTGATGAGATCTGCTCGGAGCAGGAAAAGCACTTTGTGGCGACTAAACGAACAATGCATGAATCAGCAAAGAAGCGCGGAGTCAGAGCGACATTAATGAGGAGGTGATATGTATTTTAACTGTCCAGCTCTGCTAAAAGCCTTTTTATGCCTTTTGGGCACAAAGCTCTTGGACTCAGTTAGCAGCTGGGATGTAAGTGGTGTAAAATAATGGGAGGTCCATGGGTTGGTTCGTGGGGTTCGAGCAATCATCCACGATCGTCAAGCAGACCTTAGACCTTACATCATGGGTGTATGTTAATGTGAAGCCAGTGAAGGGTGACACATTCGTCTCTGCACTATCAACTCCTCCTGGTTGCTCATGTCACCTGCACAGCAAGAGGTGTACCCGGGAGGGAAAGCATGTGTCATACCCCCCTCTGTGAAAAGAAAGTCACGGGTCTCAAAGGTAGGCGACGCCCGTGTGCACAGGTAATTGGGCATTCCAAATTTGGAGACAACAATGAAAATCTTCCGAATAAATAGAACAAAAAGAGCGTGAAAGACTTAATGAGAGGATCTGATCGTGTTTGTGTCATGCTCAACCTTTTGTGCAACATGGGCTGACAGCTGGAACTAAATCAGTTTACATAACGACTCGGGGAACAAATATCACGAGCGCGGTTTGTCATAATCTGTCTCATTCCAGCCGCTCCTGTGCGACTGAAGCATCTCCAGTGATTGCTTGTAAAGCAGCGTCTACGTCGAGTTTTGGAGACGCGGGAGATGTGTGCATTGAGACTAATCTGCACGTTGCTGTCGGGCGAAAAACAAGAAATGATTTAGCAGGTTTTTTTCGAGACTTTCTCACCTTGTTAACGTCGATATCAAGCAGGAAGACCTTTGGCATTAACATGGACCTGCATACGGAATATGAGAACAGCCTCGCTTACCGATTCTTCACAGGGAGTTCGAACCCCTGCAGGCGCTAAATGGTTTTGGGTGGTCGAAAGATTATTTAATGAATGTGAGAAATTACATTTCTAATACACACTCACATCCTTTGTGGAAAAACCCTGTTTGCTCGTCAAGTAATGAGTATTTACAGCCTCTGGTCTTTCTCCGGTAATAAATCAAGTGCCGTTGCCAGAAAACGGGAAACAAACATTGGTTTTAGTGTCTTTTTTTTTTCAGGGCGGTTACATGCAGCCGTCAGTTTGTTTTTAGCAGTTGGAAGGAAGCCAGTCAGTTTCAGATCGCTCGCATAACAGGAGCCGAGACGCAGCTCCCACTCTGGATCATAACGGTGTAATTTCAATGAGTGATAAGGTTTGGAGAGAGACGAAGAGCATTTTACTTTCAAGGACAGAGCTTCTCTGTCGTCTTGTTCATACGAGGTCAATGTTTCTAAATCCTATAGATAAATGCTGCATTAGTGAAATTACAAGACCTTCGTCTGTGATGTCTGAACGCACGTCTGCATTTTGGGTAGCTCTCCAAAGATCACATGATTGATGACGTGTGCATCCCTCCTATTGTTTATTTTGCAAATATCCAATGAAGAACTTTATTAATTCCACAAAAGGAACTATGTGAATAGCTATTTATATCTCTATATATATCTCTGCAGATTCAGAGAAACAAGCACTGCAGGCTGTGAACATCTACTGAATGACACGCCATCAACTCTCATCTTTAACTCGTTAATTCTCGTGAAGTGCAAACCGTACGTTTTCACTCTAATGCTCACGGCGTGCTCTCTGTAGGCTACGTGTGGTTACACTAGTTTCTCGCTTGGTGCAGCAGTATTTAATGCTTCCTTTTAACTTTCAACTGACACATGCGTTCTACATTTGTGTCTCTGTGTTTATACAATGCCAAATACAAATACAGAAACCCGAGCACGTCGGCACAACAAGGCTACGTGCTGCAGGCTGAATGACATGCAGGCCCTCTTGTGTCGCAGCCAAAGGACCCCGAGTTCCCGTGCGAGCCTTACTCAGAAAACCACCAACTTAAATATTAGCTGCAAACTGCAAAGTGCAGGAGTGATGGGTGATTATTCTCCAGTCCCTCTTTGTGGGACTCACAGTGAAGGACAGAAGAAGAACGGGGTGTTGTTTTTATTTTATCTTTTTAAAAGAGCAGCAGCTGAATGTGAAACTCGAGGTGCTAAATGACGGGATCGATATTAATACAGATGGGGGTCAGAGGGCTTTGCACACAGTGTTCACTCTGATCTGTAGGGTAAGGAAACAGAAACCTCTGACCTGTCGTCATAAACTCCAGTCGGCGTCCACGCAGCGATCTGAGACGTGCACGTAAAGCGCGATGATTCAGTTTCCGTCTGTGCTCTGTAATTAGTCTATAGGCACGGATCAGCCGCTCTGACAGCCTCATTAACTGTTTCTTTAGGATACTTTGGCGTAGGAAGCAATCAAACACAGGATGCTTTGAGTGATTGAAGTGACAGAGCCGGTGTGTTAATTATCACAGACGAAGATCTGTAACCGATGATTCGCGCTGGTGCCAAGACATCGCTCCTCGTTGATTGTGATGTAGGTCTCGGAATAGACTTTTTTTTTTTTTCCTACTTTCATACAACCTACAAGAGAAGGATTCTGTTTCCTTAATCAGACCACCTGTCGCCATAAAATATGCAGCAGCTACTTCAATAAAACAGAAAACAAGCAGCTTAAGTCGATGAGTTGAATGACATTTGTGCTGCAGGCAACTGTTTCCAACTCTCACGTCAACAGTGAGACTCTGTGTCATAACCACAGTGTTTACATTTCATACGGATGTTCTCCGTCTTAGCTCACTGTGTTAGCACGCTAATGCTTGCAACAAAGCTGCACAGCTGAGGCTGACAGGTATTCGGCAGGTTTAGCGGGACATTGTGAGCGACTGACAGACGGCTGTTTCCATCCACCGACTGGAAATATTACTTACAAAATAAAAAAGACATGGTTGATCCCAAAAAGTGACACGTGAAGTGTCTTTATGAGTTTGAATTGTGGCCGTATCAGCTCCTGAATAACGGCTGTTTCAGTCGTTCTCGCTATCGAGCTTCAGAGTCACCAAATTCTAACAAATACATTTTGATTGGATTTTATTTTGTGTTCATCGTCTCATTTGTCACATCACTGTAAGACTGTGGTCATTTATTCATTTTTAAAGAGCCCACAGAGCCTTCGTCCAAGTTAGAAATACAAATAAATCGAAGCAGCTGGTTGGGACTCGAGTGGCTTAAAGGGGAATCAGCTCTTCTTATGAATGTCTTTAATTTAACAATGAAACAGGGGAAATATCTCGAGGGATAAACATGCAGGCTTGTCAATAGCAACCACCAGCTTGGTGGGAAGGAAAATGCCCCTTTCTTCCTGTGGCCTGTTGCCTTTGGGCAAAGCTCTAAACTCCCACATGCTGCAGTGTTCATCGACAGTTTGTTGCTGAGGTGGCACATCTGTTCTCCGTCGACCTTATTGGATGAATGAAGGTATTTTTTAAAGTCTGTAATGGGTCGGTGTCTTATTGAAACCGGAGGAAGACTTCTTTAACTGCGTGAAATTACCATTTACGGCGGAGACGCGCGGCCGCGAATGTCCGTGAAAAAACAGTTTGCACGCGACAAAATTGAATTCGGTCCCGTGTGTATTGGAAGCGCGTGTGAGGCAGGGAGTGTGTACGGCGAGGTGTGTAAATCACTGTGTGACCTTCCTGGTGTGATATTATGTGTGATTGTGTTGGTGGGGGTGGAGGAGGTGGAGGAGGGAGGGGCCGGTTTGTGGAGTTTCCTCTGTGCGTTTATTAAGGAGGAGGAGCCGGAGGAAGCTGTTGGCGTTTGAGGGTCAAGGAACCGGATGATGGATTATGGCGTGTTTACCTCTCTGCGAGCTCACGACAGCGATGGCTGCGGGCCGCTCGAGTTTGAGCGTTGCTACACTGATATTTTCTTCTGGCGGTGTGTGTGTTTGTTTCCTGAGTGGAAATCATCATCGTAGCTGGAGGCTACAGACTGTTGATCTGGCCTCTAGCGTTAGGATTGAACACAATGTTGGCGCTCTGTGGGTCATCCTTTTTTAATGAATACACTAAATATAAAACCTCTCATTGCTGCTGGTAGGTAAAGCTCTCCCAAACCAAAGCCATTACACACGCTGTGACCATAGGCTCATTTAACAAATGACAACATCAGACGTCTTCATTTAATAAGACAATTAGAACAGGGAACTAACAATTTTCCATAATTACGTTGGATTTCTGTTGGTTACACGTGAACTGTTGAAGCCAATTCCTCTGTACGTGTCTAACGTATGTTTGGGAGCATGTTTACAGCAGCTAGCCTTTAAACAGGTGAAGGGAACAGAGTTATGAATCTAATGGACAATGATGGCATACGTCTGCGAGACGCTCATCAGGATGGAGGAATGGCCAAATGTTGTCGACTCTCCTCCTGCAGATTCAGCTCCCTGCCCGGACGAGGTTTCCCAATGTAAAGATCGAAGTTAACGATCCTGACCGTGCCCAGACGAGGAAGTCTCGTCTTGTGTATCTCGGTGTCCATCATCCAATGCTGAAGTAAATATGGAGGGATTACACGCTGGCAGCAAACGTGGCCACGTGGATGTCCTCTGCCAAGCATCCTTCAGGCCAAAGTACAGGCGCTGGATAAGAAACTGGACAACCTCCATGCCTGTATCGGCGTTGTCTTTAGTTTCACTGACATCCTGGAATATCGGACTCAAGAAGAGCGTCTACCCTGGACACTGACTGCGTCCTGGAGACTCTTAAAGATTCAACTGGGCTGATGTGTCTCTGTTGGATTGTTGGAAGCCTTTACACGTACGTGATTTTATCCCGTTTTACTAGACACGAGTATATCTGTGCACACATTACAACGTGCCTTTACGCTGGTGTGTTTCAGCAGTCAGCAGTCAGTGAAACAGGGCAGACAGCTCCTATTGCTCTTTTGGACGAGAGCAGAGCGTCTGCCAACGCGTCGACAGGCTCGCTGGGAGAAATACTGGATATAATCACGGCGTCTGGGTGCGTCGATTCGGGCCTCAGTGTCATGCGTCTCTTGGTCTGTCTGTTTAACCGCTTGCAGGCAGTGCAGCAGGCATTAAATAGCAGCTTCAGGGTTGGCAAATCTTAGCATTTTTTTTTTTTGCTCCATCCTTCGACTATCTTTGTCCACTGGCCTCGGGGAGGAGATCGGTCCCTGAGTGAAATGTGGTATCTAGGTCAGAGAGCCTGACACGTCCTGTACATTAAACAGATGTTTATTCTCCTGTCGACAATCTGTGTATACGTCCTCGTGTTTGCATGTGATGAATGTGTGTGTAAGGGGCTCGTACAGTGTCTGGCAGTGACGTTGTTGCTAACAGAGACAGAGATGGATCGCCATGCAGCAGTGGAGGGTCGAGAATTCAGCTGGCTCAGCCGCAGCCCTGTGCACCAGCAGCACAAACCCACCAAAGGACGAGCACATTCTTTATTAAAAATAAATAAATCCTCAGATGTTTCAGCTTTGACGAGACGATTGTCGGTCTCAGCTCCGGCTCTTCATAAAAGATGCTGTTGTTGTGGACTCGACCTGTGAAAATGAAGACTGTTCCCACAAGAAAAGCAGCAAATGCTTAAAATTACATACATCTTCCTGACAAATAGCTTGTTGTGGTTGTGCCGGTAGTAAAGATAGAAGTTTCCTGCTGGTACACACTCTGCAGAAGGACGTGGAGCTTTTGTACGCCCACAAAGTAAGTGATTCAACACCGGAGACGGCGAGTTATGTTCCATGTCTTGCCAACGTTAACTGTATTTTCTCTTTTAATAATGTAAACATTGCATTTCTAGCCATAACCAAGTTACCTGGGTGGCCTACAATTAACCAGACCTTAACCACAATGGTGGAAAATCAGAAAACACTCCAATAAGTTGGTTTTGGAGTGAGGATGTGAAGACTCTGTTTATTTAACTTTTCTTATTTTCAGATGATTATACACCAGTGGACACGTAGTTATGGATATTATATTCCATTCCTGCCACATTGTGTAAGTAAAGTCTCTTAAATCTTACACATTGAGCCTTTAACATGTGGCGGAGACCCAATAACCTCCCGCCTCTACACGATGTTTTAACTACTCTGCACAAACAGACTCATCACTGAGGCAGTTAGACCAATTTGTTGTCTAATTTGTGATCTTTAAAGCTATTTAAATGGAAGTTACTTGACTGAAAGTGATCCTGGGGGAAATAAGGGTAGACACAAAATGCTAATTAAAAATACCAATAATAGACTGAGAGTGGCTTTAATTAATATTTTTTGAGTAATGTATCAGAGATCCATATGAAGAGAGAGAATATCTGCATCTCCGCCCTGCTTTACTGAGCTTTATCAGCTCATTGTTTGGCCTGACTGTCCAGCCTGCAACTTTTCCTGTTTTGGTTCAGTCTCACTGCTCTCATATTGTCATCTTTGGCTGCAGCAGGCAGCTGCTTTCAGTGAGAAAGCTCTAAAAACCCAGTTTACACCACCTGCTCAGCACCGAACAGCAGACAGACACAGTTAGCGATTAGCTGCTGAGCATTGTGGATCATTTAGCAGCTAAAGAGCCAGATATTTCCCCCAGGAGTTGGTGGAGACCAAAAACGGAGCAAAAAGAGAGTCAGAATAATGCGCTGACATTCATCAGGTGGCCCGAGAACACAACTCCAAATGATTGATCGTGTTACCTTCTGCAAGGTACAGAGCTGAAGACGTCTGATTAATGTTTACAACTCGACTGATCAGATAATAATTTAGAAGTTGAAACCTTCCACAGCTTGTTCATCTCTCAGTAACTCAGTTTAAGTTCTGAGCTACGAGGAGTAACCTCTCCAGAGCTGACAGAGGGTGAAGGATGGAGGGACAGAAGAGGCTGCTGTGTTCAAACCACAGATATCTGACCAGATAGCTGTTGGCTGCACTGATCAGATTTATCAGCGCTGAAATTCTCAGTTCCACTCGGCCATGTTTATCGATTTCTGTGAAGATGGCCAAGGTGTACATTTGGAAAATATCAGCCTTTTTTTTTTTACTTCTCTTCATTGCTGCACAGGGGCAGGCGACCTCCAAGAAGGCCACCAGAGAGTTATTACCACACCTGACAGCTCATTATCTTAAAGATAATAGCAGCATAAAGGCAGTGATGGTTAATCACCAACTAAAAGAAGTTTAAAGTCAGTAGGTTTATTCTAAGACGAGAAAAACCAGATTTCAAACTCTGATATACGTCACGCTGAACAAGCTGTGCCCTCCAACACCTTCTGAGTTACAGAAAAGGCTTCCAGATGCCGATCAACAACCTCGAGTGAACGATGGCGAGCGACTGCTTTCACCTAGAACTCGTATGATTTATGACCCAGAGGTCGATCGCACATTATTCTCAGTGTTCTGCTGTAAGTCGTGAGAACACTGTGGTTATGTGACTGACAATAAAAACTGATGTTGCTTCGTTGTTTCTAATTTTGACTTCCAGCTACGTCTTGCAGTCTTCTCCAGCTGATGGATCTGCTCACTTGTTAAAATCTCGGGTGTTGTCGCGTCTCTGTTCGAATGTGATGTATTGCTTTGGCAAACCACAAGCGTGGATGGATGAACCGGGTCCACGGGCAGGAGCCCATGGGGGTCAGGGTGCCCTGCATCTGCAGCATCAGTTTGAAGTGACTTATCAGTATTTCTTGTTCAGGGTAATCCCGCTGTGGATAACTGGAGCCTCTTGGCATCTTGTTGCTTTGGAGCCAGTAACTTTTACTCTGTTTTATATGTTAAGCAGCAAAGTTTGTGAGATTATAACCAAGTATCTAACGATGCATCATTCTGACCTCCTTTTTTCTCAGTGAGCAATTTAAAATATCCAAATTACACCAACAAGCAATGAAAGAAGATTCTAACCCAAATATTGCAGATAAAAGAGTTGCAGGTGTTGCCACTGGTACTGTATAATGCATGAACTCGTTTTGTGGAGATTACACAGGAATGTAAATGAATAACAGCCTTTTTGTTTCTGCTTCCATATTTCCGAGTGAATTAAAAGACATTAAACATGCCAATGTACAGGACACAGAACTGATTACCTCCCCACGTGTTCTGTGAACTCTCCTCCTCGAGGTGCCTCGATCTCTTGTGCAGTAACAAACCTCAGTAGGTCTTGTGGGTTTTTCTCGGTTAACTTTTGCTCTAGGAACCAATCCAAGCATAAAAATAACGTGTCTCTCCGAGGATTTAATATTGAACTGTCACGCAAGATCAACTTCCCAAATAAGAGCCGATCCCCTCTTCCCTTGCCAATAAACAAATGCAAAAAATGGTGAATCTGTTATGGCCTGGAGGCTGGTTTCCAAGATTTTTGGCTGCAATTCAAATGAGACTATCCATGAAGTGATTTGAATGAGAATTAGGAAAAAATAATTTCAGATAATGAGAGTCAATGAGTATCAGCAGCTGCTTTTGTTCTTCTTCACGTCGTCTTTCTTCTTCTTCTTCTCAGTTGTTCAGACTGTTTTCTCTCTATCAAACTGTCGATATGAATCAATTGCCAAAATGGAAATTGATTTTCTCTTGTACAGGGTGTCCACATTTCTTTGAACTACCACTTGATAGGTAATGGGGGTCAAGGGTGCACGGAGGTATGGATTTCTGTACGATCTTTGCAAACAGTCTGCTCCCTCCACCCGCCCTGGACACTCACACACACATTTTACTGTTTTGTCAATAGCGTAAAGCTTCACTTATGTTTTTTTTTTGCTATCATAAATCTCCACACACTCACGCATGCAGATCCAGAAACAGCTGCCTCAGCGTATGGCACGGAAGGCCAGTCTGCTTGCTAAGCCGCAATCCATTCTGCTGCTGAGGTGTGTCTTCGGTTTATGGCCGGGTAGTGGTCCTCCAGGGGATCCTGGACTGTCGCATTTGTGCGTTTAGTTGTGTGTATAGGAGTGTGTTGGGAGGCACTGGAGTAGCTGCCAGAGGTGTGAACGTGTGCGGTGGCTTGTTAAAATGAAATGCAGCTACGAGCTTATGTGTGCGGTTGTTTGTTGTGAAGAGTTGTTTCCTGCTTTCTGTCGCAGGCATCTCGCAGGTGTTTGTGTGCCAAACATGACTGCGCAGCAGTTTTGTTAACTTAGTCGTCGTGGCACGCCTGGATGCTGGAGCTGGTATGCAAACAGCAGGCTGATACCGAGCAGATTAACTCGGACCACGCGACGCTCATGGGCAAATCCATGTAGCAGTCAATATTTGGGGAGCAGCACGGACTGGTGGTCACAGGGACGGTGCTGCGTGATCCGCAGATCCCCACAGCTGCTGGTGAGGCATGCAGTGAGGAAATTCAAAAGCAGAAAATTCAGGTTAAAATACATTATTAATGTATTATTGATTAATCTGTGGATAATGGCTTTGATGGAAACCTTGATAGTACAATCTAAAATTATTGCTTTATTTTTATTGGATGAATTCCTGCAGACATACGGGCAGAAAGTCAAATATTTTTCTTGAAACTGTCCGAAAAGAGTCTGATAATAATGGCATTTTTAAATTTAGACAACACGCTCTGAATATAAACTAACAAACTAGCATGCAGAGTGCAAAGGAAGAGATTCTGTCACTCGTCGTCTTGTATTTGTCGATGTAGAGAAAGTCAGATCATTAAAAAATGCATTATTGTCTCCTGTATGTGAGTAAACTGCATTTTTAGGAATCGAGTTCGAACTTAACCTGCAGGAAACAGCTGACTGAGCTAAATACACAAATAACCACCACACACACACACTGTTATGTAATATTTTCTACCTGCTGTGTCTGTTTAGCTGGCAGCAGTAAGTAAACTGCTTTGGTGTGTTTACATTCTGTTTGGAAATTAAATTGTGTGTTGGCTTACTTCTGAGCAAACGGAGTATATTAATAAATTCAGAGAGGGAGGCAATGCAAAGACTGCAGAGTCATGGTTTGCACCACTTGTTTTTGATAGTGCTATATATATGTATGTGTATATATGTAACGTGGGCTCATGATGAAGAGTTATGTCTGTTTTCCACTGAGGTTACTGTACGCGAGCGCTGTTTCACGGTGAAAGGACAAAACATGATGGACTCTTTGTGTGTTTTACTTTTGTTTACGCTTGCCCATAATTGGTTTAGTTGATTTTCCCTGAACTTGTTGAAGCTCTCACAGAAGCATTCTGAATGAGACAGTGTTTGCACAGTCTAATAATTCAGCCTGATTGGGATAAAAGCATGCATTAGTCTTCCAGTGTCCTCCGGAGAGACAGAAATGGCCTGAACTCTCCAACCTTTCTGAGGTAAAAGCAAATGCTTACACCTCTAATGTGAAATGTTGAAATTTAAGGTTAGCAGAGAGAGTGGAGGAGTGGTCAGGGGGTGGTGGAATCTGATTGGCCAACCGTGGCGCCCCTCTGCTGGAGTAAGGAGGTGTTAACAAGCGGTGGTTAACATTTCATGTTTGAAAAGTCAATCAAACGAACCAAAAAATGAAGCACAAGGAGACACGAGACTGCGCAAAGAGACACGAGACTGCCGCAAAGAGACACGAGACTGCCACGAGACTGCCGCACGGAGACACGAGACTGCGCAAAGAGACACAAGACTGCCACAAGACTGCTGCACGGAGACACGAGACTGCCGCAAAGAGACACGAGACTGCCGCACAGAGACACGAGACTGCCGCACAGAGACACGAAATGACTACAAAGCGACATCAGAGACACTCTGGTTTCTCTAGTTTTTGTGTTATTTGGAGTCAGTACATACTGATATGATTTCATATTAGTAGTTGTTTATTTGGCACTCGTTTATTACACTGAATACATTTTGTAATGATTAATAATGTACAGTCTATTATTACCAGAGCAGCAGGCCTTTGAATTCGACTCTGAACACATCTTTACTCATTTCCCCAACGTGCCCTTTTTTCTTTGAATCTGCGCCCCGGTTTGTGGAGCCTTCCCAGTTAAATCAAGTAGCTGCCCAGCACAACCACAGTCATTAAATGTTGTGATTATTCTGGGGAAGAAGGTTATTACCACCTGGTCTGGGTCAGTCCTGGAGGGAAAAGCTGATTACTGGCTACAGAATGTGCACATTCACAACTAATGTGAACATACTGCGATCATTAATATTAACCGCGATTATTCATCTCAGTGAATTAGCCGACATGAATGTTTTCTACTAACATTAACATCTTGACTGTTTTCAACCACAGCAGCTGCGCGTCAAGTCAAATTGCATTGAATGTTTCTGTGAGGCAGAGTTCTGCAATTACCAATTATGCAAACTAAATGTACACTTTGCATTTTCGCAAATCAATTGTGCAGCGCTGCGACAAATGGAATGTATAATGTTGGTATTCATCAGCCCCAGAATGCATTCATAAACTCGGACCGCGGGCTGCCAGAGCCGCGAGCCAGACATCTGGCAAGATATTGGCAAGATATCTCAGCTGTCACTGGCAGCCTGGCAGAGCGGAGGAGATGGTGAACGTCACAACCAAAAGGGTAATTGTAATATCTGAAACGGTGGATGCTGTGTGAGTATTTATATCCTAATGGGAATCCGTTTGGAGATGATCATATCGGGGGTATAATGAGGAAGCTGGGACGCTTTGCTCATCTGCAGCGGCCAATTTAGACTTTCTTCAACCTCCATGGAGCTGATCTATGGATGTAGTCTTTGGTTGGAGTTCGGTGTAGGATCCAGGAGACCTCGTGCTCAGACTTATGAAAGGCTGCTTTGGAAATGTCATGAAAAATCTCACGGCCTCAGGTTTTATTGCTCATTATATTATTCTATTGATGGATCTGCCTGTTCGTGTATTGTGTGTGTGAATCTTCTTCATGACTTCCAAATCGTGACCAGAGATTTTGGATGGTGAAGATCCATCCAGTCCTGGAAGTCTGCCCCACATTATCCCAAAGTAAAGTGGGGTCAAACCTTAGAAAATAATTTTCATTTGTCACGCAGCACTGGAGTGGACAGTGTTGGGAAAGAGAGAAATGCTGCTGTTGTTGTTTTTGCTCTCAGGGCTGCAGCTCGCTCCTGTTCTTCTCTTCACCAGGTGATGGTCAGTACTTACTGAATCACTGACCTTCCTATAAATGAGCTGCAGGATCAAGCAGCATGTCCGGGGTCTCTCCAGCATACCGAACGGCCTTTTCCTCCACGTATCTTTAAGAGCATGGTGGGTTAGAGGATACTTTATCATGGTGGAGAGGTTTACATGCCTGTTTCACCCTGAAGGCTTCACGGCCTTCAGCATTAGCTGCTCCCAGCACTATTATTCCTCGGGGAGAACGACAAACAAGAGCGAGAGAGCCTCCTTAACTGTGGCTAGCCGGTGAGATGGGGACTTGTGTGCTATCAGTCATGCAGCAGCCAAAGTGGACTGCCTGGCAGGACTTTGGCTGCTTTGATGCTAACAAATTTCAGATGAAGTGCAGCGGCATTATTCAAGGACAGATGATTAAAGCCGGTGTTGGTTTTTATTAGACAACCGATGAAGATCAACGCAGTGCGAGCACAGTGTTGCACATCATAAACTTTGTTCTTTTGCAACTGTAGCGAGCTCTCAGCTTCGTGGCAACATTTCAGCGTGACAAAGCCAGGGGCCGCATTCATAAAGCTGCCCGGTACAAAGAGCTGCTCCTAATGACCAAAATCTAAAGATTCTTAAAATAATGATGTTTACTAAAGGTCCCCTTTAAAGTTGTTAGAGTAGGGAGAGGGCTTAAGAGTTTCTTAGAGGAGACGATGGTGGAAGACAAAGAGGCAGGAGAGCTACCGAGTCGATCACGGAGGGCTGAGCTCATTAGAGATGCACTCACATCTTCCACCCAGTGCAATAACACCAAGATGATCTGCAACTGGAAAAATACATCACTCGGATCCGTCACAGCCTTCCATCACACACTATTTATGTACGTTTTATAAGTCGTATTGTGACATGTTGCAGAGATTAGTTTCCATTAATATCTAATAGATTAGCTACCAGCGTGTTAAATAATAAAGCACAACCCATCACACCATTCAAAAGAACGAGTGCAACAGCATCCAAACCACACATCGTCCTAGCGTTCAAAGTTTCCCCTTCCTAATCCTAACACTATTTCTGTATTATGTTTGGCACGCCGTCTGGTTGGCACTCCATTGTGAAAGTTTAAGGAGTGTCACGCCATCGTTGTTGGCCACGTTGAGCCTCTGCATCTCGAGCCCCACAGCTGGGCTGTTTATAGCAGGATGCTCTAAATAAAACTACCGTCACAGTTTTTGGGCACATTCTGAATTTACGAGCCACATATGAGCGGGAGCGCACATCTCGTGGCGCAATCTGTGAATATCTTTATTGTCTGGTAAATCACCGATAATAAAACGGCCGAGATATTTAATGTCATCACACAAGTTAAGAACGGCTCCACATAAGAGAACTGTAGTCAGGAGTCGTAATAGTTTTCCCAGTTTGGAACTTGGGCCCACACTGAGCCCTGACCTCAACCACAGCCAACCATTTTGGGACCGCGCTGGAACGCCGACTGCGCGCCCGACCTTATCGACCAGCATCTGTGAGCTGACTCCACTCGTGCTCTCGTGGGCTGAATGGGAGTAAATCCCTGCAGCCGTGTTTACAGAAGAGTGGAGGCTGTTCTAGCAGCAGATTAATGCTCACGCTTCTGGAAAGAGATGTTCAACCATCACATATTTGGGCACTTTCTGTCCTGTTAGCCGTGTGCTGTACATGCTCACAGACATGTAGTTTAGCCCATACATGGACTGCAGTATGGGTGTGTTGTAGGACTGTTTATTGCTTGCTTACTCGCCTTTTCTGCTGCAGAGCTGCTCTGCAAGTGCCTGCATTTAAATCCGGTTAAGGAGATTTAAGCTGGATTCAAATGTTACGATGAAGACTGAATGGTAAACGCCGGCCTGCAGTCTTTGTGGTCACGGGTTAGGCAACGAATGCAGTTAATTATGTGCTTAACAAGTGCAATAATGTAAATGTGTGTGTGTGTTTGTGCGGATGCCTGTTTGCAGTACAGCTCCTGACCTGTGTGTAGCAGCCCTGCGAGGCCGGCAGTCAGCTCCCAGATCACTGCAGCTCCTCGCTCCAGCCGAAAACACAAGAAGCATTAAAGCCACGAGTGCAGATCATGCACGCTGGATTCACTGCAGGCACAGATCTCCCAGAGACACACGATGCACAGCTGAATGCACAAACTCCACAAACAACCAGCCTGGAAGCAAGAATGCACTCTCACAAACACACACACACACACACACTTGCTTACAGTGTCTCATCATGGCAGCCAGTCAGGGGGGATCTCAGAGTAAAGGCACGATGGATAGCAGTTGACAGCCAGCAGGAGACGAGTAACTGTTGGCTGTTTTTGTTTTGTCTTATGGAGCAGTGCAGAGCGGCAGGGAAGGTAGACTGGAGGAGTGAATCAGCATGTGTGGTAGGTTGGCAAATTGGAAAGGAAGGTCACAGATCTGCAGTTGATTTCCGCTGCTGACATCGCTTTAAAGGACGCATTAAATGCATTCCAGGAGCGATGAAGTGATAATAAGCTTTTCTGTTTCTTGGCTACCTGCTTCTCCTCGACCTGCCTCCAGCTGTTCTACCTGTGTCTCCCACACGTACACCTCTTTAAAGTCAATCTTTCCATTAAGCTTCCTCTTCTTCTCGTGCCGCTCCATGCCGTGAGCAACCTGTGACGCCAAACGCAATTTTCCCTTTGATACTAAATGTTTGTTTACTGCGGTTTGACCTGATTTTGGCGAGCCCGGTGCGTTATGACGGACAGACATGAAACACACACCGTGCTGTAAGGAAGAAGATTTGAAACTAGCAATTAAGAACATAAACTCACGAGGAAACTTTTTACTGAGCTAATAAATCAAGTTATTTCTGATTGCAGCCAATGCAGCTGCCCCCTGCTGACCATTAGAAGGAATGCTGGATTAAAATTGTGCAGCTTAGCTCAGCCTCAGTCTGTTTATTACAAGGTCAGGTCCGTATGAACACTATGAGAGAGAGTTTTGTCTAATAAGTGTGGTCCAGTTTTATCTTGAACGTGCACTTTCACATTTAAAAAGAATCCAGAGAGGAAGAGTTTCTTGTCTGTGACTTTTTGAAGGTTTTTTTTCCAGATCTATACTACCTGGATTTTTACAGTCTGCTTCCGTTGGCCAAAAAAATAACAAACTTGCTTGCCAGTGAATCCTCGAGCACAATGAGTTGATGGTCAAGTGAGTACATTAACTAAATCAAACCAGTGAAAAGCTCAGCACCGCCTATCTGCAGCAGCTATCACATTATGGTGGTTTTTTATGGCTGCTGCAGTCTTTCAGGAACTCACCGAGAAGTACCACTCCGTATATTACAGCTGAGCTCAGCTGACAACGGGACTTTCAGTCAGCAGGGAGTCGAGCAAAAACAGTGATTTAGTCAGTGGCGTTTATGACTCAGTACGCCGAGTTCGGCTTCAGGGTTTGGTATTAAAGTTGCGTTCATTTGTGTGCTGAGCACGTCCGGTTGCAAATACCATTGTGAAAGGGGTCATTTACTTTGAGGATATTAAAGGTTTGAGGTTTGTTTTATACTTTTCTGGCAAGGCTAGACATACACACACTTTCACTGTGTGTATGTTTCCTGACTGTGAAGCTGTGGAGCTTTAAAGGAAAGGTTTCCTCTTCCTTTGCATGAATGCCTAATCTGTTTTTGGAGGAAAACTAGTTTAATTACATTACAGTTACAATATGAAACAGGAAGAGAAGAACAGAAGAAGTTTGTTGCTCTTGTTGCAGATGCCACGGGGACGACACATCCCCAAAGAGAAAACAAATTTCAAAGAGCAGACTTGGTTCCAATCATTTAAAATAATAATAATTCATGGACATAAAACATTTCAAAACTCCAATTTCATCCTGTGGCGATCAATGAAGGGCGTTTTTATATGGAAATCGGGTCCCTATGTTTAATTCAGCGTTCTGTGTGATATCTCAGGTTCCCTGTGGAGAGGCAAAGCCTTCTCACCCAGCTTTGAAGGCAACCGCCAGAGAGCGACTCGATGTCATCTGTCAGGGCACGCTGAAGCCATATGGGTGGCTCGTGTTGGCCCAGTGTCCTATAAAAACCCTTTTATGCTGGATTTTCAGCATTTTGGCAGGTACATCTATCAAGCTTTCATCTGCCTCAGGAATGTTTCCGTATTGATTAGCTGACCCACTTCCTTTTTTTTTTCTGAGCCAACGGGAAAACCCAGAAAACTTCCAAACAGCCACTGACGCCGTGAAGGGTCATAAATTAGATTTATAATATGAGATAATAAAGCACAATAACATGATTTGTATTCAGTTTCTAGAGCCTGACATCTACCATGTCTGGATGTGGGAGGTGGATTGACGTATATCAGCTTGTGGGGCAGAGACCAGAGCTTGCCAGGTGATAATAGGTCAGGCGTGCATGTAGAAAAAGCTTCACATCCCTTCCTGTTGAGTCATAACTCATTATTAAGTCAGTACACACACTCCTGGAATCAGGATTAGGGTTAGGATGTGGAGAAAGTAAGCTACACTAAGTCCACATCCATAAATCTACTAAAAAAAGGATTTTATCACTTCAGGTCTTGTTTGAAGTCAGTCCCAGATTTACTCTTGTCATGTGACTTCTTGCTCAGTCGCTTTTGTTTTCCTAGCTTCCCCCATTATCGTGATCTTGGTCTTAATCTTTGTCATGTCAGCAGAGGCCGCCAAGCCCGGATACTTTGTCTGTTTGCCCAGCTCCGGTTCTGGCACGACACTGGCTCTACTCTCCGTCAGCATCCCTGCAGATTTCACAGTCTGGGCAGCCCAGTTAACATACTGAGCTAACATGAGCTAACAGCGGCTACAGTTGGCAGCAGTTTACTTCACTGTCCATCAGGAAACTCTGTAAATCAGAGCTTCCTTATATAATTTCCTCCTAAAAAATGATCCAGTTTCACCAAACTCAGTGGCGGTGTGTGACTTAGTGCCGTAAAGCGTTGTTGATGTTGTTGTTGTACGAATGAGAGACACAATTCACCTGATTGCACTTGAATGCAGCATCAAAATTACTTAAAATCTGTTATTTTATGGTACAAAAGTTACTCAGTATGACGTTAACGTGTAACATAGTGTGAGGCATCAGTACTGTTTTGGTGGTCACCTGGTATCTGAACAGAAACTCTCTGTGGTCACGCTGTAAACAAAGATTACAAAAGGTGGTCATGCTTCCAGTTTTTCATTATTTACAGACGCTCTCTGGTATGTAGGATCAACACGCGCAGTAAAGGAGTGAAGATGTACACCATCTGCACAAGATGTCTGCTGGTCCTCTGTGACCGCAGCTCGGCAGGGATGGAGGAAACTCGGAAATAGAAGTGAAAATAACCGAACATAATAAAGGTCAGGTTCAACAGTTGTGGAAGCCTGAATTGGCAATTCATTAATCATTGTGGTTCTGCCTAATTAACTTCATTTTGTAATGCCAGCCGACCGCACACTGCTGGCAGTAATGACGGGTAACCCATTTTGGCACGAGCCGGCGTATAAGCCTTTTTCAATATATATAAAACGAGACCATCCATTGTGGAGTTTATGAGCTCAGACATCGAGGGAGGAGTGCTCTACTGTACGAGAATGATGCACATCAGGAAGGAAACCATGTGTGGAAGAGATGCTGCGTTCAGGAGCTGACGTCTTCAGACTCTTTCCATACTTGTTTGCTGCCTAATGTACGACGAGACACAATGTTCCCGCAGCACAATCACAAGGCAGGGTGCTCATAATAAGAGACACTTCAGCATTGAGGATGAAATCTTCTGTTTAGTGAAAATATTCAACAGTTTTCTTCCAGGCAGGGAATAACAACTCCCTTCCACACACACACACACACACTCGAACACACACACTCATCACCTCCCATCATGGCCGTCGGCTGTGTGAGCCCTTTAATATCTGCCTGAATAATGCAGCCTCGTTTCACAAACCAGGAGTCGTTGCTCAGCTCATTCCAGGCCTCGCCGCCCGGCGCCAGCCTGAGTGAGAGATATCGGGAATATATATTTTTTTCCTCCTGCCGTCGCCTTAATATCTCTTTTCTCCCTTTTTTCCCTCTCTGCCCTCCATTTCCTGTATCGCACTCCTCTCCCCCTGCTGCTCCGCTCATTATTCGGCGCACTTACTGTAGTTTATTACTCTGGCATCGCGCTTTCTTTCTGGCTCTTGGGCTCACTCCTCATGTCATGTCATGTGCACATGCTCACCATCAGTCCGATTTCCTCCCTCAATCACCCTCTTGCTCTCAGCCGTGGGAGATATTAACCTTTTTTTTTTGTTGTTATATTTTCACCAAAGCTACAGAGCATTTCTCCTCCTGTTGAGGTTCAGCTCTCTTCATTCCCGAAATGAGCGGTTTTCATCATCTTAATCCTCCTGCCCCATCTGTTTCCTCTCTCTCTCAAGACTCCTCACAGACTGAAAAGAAAACGTGGATGGAGGGATGTGGAAATGAAATTAGAGGGAGAAAACAAGTGGAGATTGGATGGAGAGCAGGAGAGAAGGGAGGGGAGGCAGAGAGAGCATTACGTCAGGAAGCCTTCTGGTTCAAAGCCGTGACATTAGTCGGTGATGTTGGAGAAAAAGAAGCCGGTGACAGTTATGGATTGTCTCTCTGCTGGTGTCTGTGTGTTTGTAGGCATGTGAGCCTGCAGGCAGAGGGATGTTTGAGCCATACCCTCAGTATATTGCACCTGCTACAGAAACACCTCAGAGTGATAATTCAACACGTTGTTAATTATTCTAATAAGTTTTTCTTGACTCTGGTGCAGGAATCTGAAATATTCACCAGAATACTAATGAACTATCCGGAGAGTGAAACCTCAGCTGGTCTTAAAAGTCCTAAACACCCGTGAAGTGTCGCAACAGATGTTGGATCACTTGGATGCTATGTTTCCATATTTTGCTTGAGTTTTTTTGTCATCTTGCTGTACACACTGCAAAGGTGGCACCTGAAGAGCTAGCCACCTGAACACCCACCTAAATTTAAGATACAGGTTTTACACACGCCCGATGGACATCAGAAATGACCTTGTAACAGACAGAAGTCCCCTCGTCTCCATCGTCACATGCATTGCAGATAGGAGTCATAACAATACAGTGTCCACCGCAGCAGGCAAGCGAACCCAAGTCTCTGGAGTGGGCGCCATGTGTTTTGCCATCGGTGCACTTTGACTTCTGTCAAGTCGAGTCTCATTTTTGTTCATATTATTGCAGCGATCTGCATAACATCAAACTAAATCTAACAGAAGATCATCCACTTGACTGAAGACTTGAGGACGATGGCTGAATGTCACACTGGCTCCTCTGCTGTGTGCTCGGCTCCCTGCGGTTCACAACACGGGGAGAACTCGGCCGTGAAGTTTGGACGACACCGCCGCCGCCATTACGAACAACGAAGAGGATTCACATGGGAGGAAATCAACAACAACCTGCTGATCAACTGAAGCTAGAGCTGAGCCACATGGTGGTACCTTGCTCAGAAGAAGCACCTCCGAAAACGGAGGTAAAGACTGTGGACATCACACATTGAGCACCTTGCATTTCTAACAAAAACTAAAGAAGGGAACACTCTGCCACCAGTTTCATGTTCACGGTCTCAGAGTAGCGATAGAAAGCATCCCGACTGGAAACATTACAAACTCACATGAGATCCGCACGGGCCCGAACAGGAGGCCTCTGAAGCGGACGCTAAAAGACAGCGCCCGCCCCGGCAACAGCCAGTTCACCCTGCTGTCGTACCACCAGTCTACAGAGCAACGTCTTTCCTCAGGCTCCTCCTCGAGCCATCCTCCACACACCATCATGAATGTTTTGTGTGCAGCTCTACAGCACAGCTCCAGCTTGCATTCATCTGTAGAACGATAAAGAAATGAAGGATACGTTGGGTATATTACAAGGACTCATCAGGAGTTACCTTGAAAGAAGTTTGCTGATCTAATATAAGAGGTGCTGACATGATTATTTATCTCGTGTGGAACAGAAATCAAATATTCCTAAATAAGATATTACTGTGTGTGTGTGCGCGCTGCTGTATGGGTGTGTATGTGCCGAGTGCGAGTGCTGTTTAGTCAGGAAAATGTGTGTATTTCGGTGCCTTGGCATGCGTTTGTGCAAGCCTGAGGGGAGAAGTGGGGAGGGGGGGTTAATTAAAGTGAGTGAACGGAATGAGGGAGTGTGTAACGGAGGGTAGTGAAGGCGAGAGGAGGGAAAGATGGAGTGTGTGTGTAGGTAGGTGGTGTTCAAGCGGTGTGTGTGCACGGGTGTGTGTGCGTGAGACATTTGGCGAGCTCACTGACTTGAGGATGATACATTGACTTGCACTGTTTACATCTCCTTACGTTCCCGCGCGCCCAGTCGAGGCCTTAGTTGGCTCATGTCCTGGCCCATATTTAATTCACACACAGATGGACGTACACACACACGCTCTGAGAACACAAACACACGCCTAAATGTGCGACACCTTTTGTGACAAGAGCCGAGATAGTAAAATGATCGACCTGTCTCCGACACTCGCGCTGCCTCCTCCATTATCCACCACAGATGAGTGACCTTTAAGTGAAAAATGGCTAATAGTCAGTTTCATCATGTGGTTCCATAATAAAAGAAATGTTGTGCCGTCGGTTCTTTTCACACGGCAGAAGAGGAGCTAATACAATTTTAAAAAATGGCTCAGTTCCATTCAGTGTAACGAGGGCTGTTGAACTGGATCTTAATGCAAAGCAGCTTTGATTAAAATCATTAATTACATCCGTGATTTTCCGTCCCGTGACATGTCAGAACGTCTTTCAGCCCGTTCTCGCTCCCACCACGTGCCATCGAGGCTGGGTGATGTGTGGTGGGTCAGACAAACACAGGGCTAAAAGTTGGCTCATTTTTTACTTGCATAACGTCTCTGCTTTTATTTTCTAATGGACTGGAAGCACAGCGCGCTGTCACCGGTGAACTTAATGGAACTGAGCCGGTGTTACTGTTCTTCAGTCCAGCTGTGAATGTCAAGTTCATCCTGCCCTCTCCGTGAACTGTGACAACGTTACCAAATGGTGTTATCTTATTTTAACCTGAAGCAGCGACTGTGACTGTTAAACTCATGAAATACAAACGGGCCGTGCGTCATACATTCAAGTGTAGAGCCATTTTCATCACCTGCATCACGTCCACAGCAGGGTAAGTGTATTATTGGCCCCATTTTAACTATGTTAAGTTAAATAATCAAACTAGCATCACTGCTGAGTTTATTGACATTTTTCAGGCAAATTCATGATACTCCTGTCTCTCTCTCTGTAATAAAGTCCATTATGTAATGTACTTTGTAATGCACGCCTGTCGTTTGGTTCTGTTGTTCTAAATCTGACACACTAAATACCTGGTTTTCATCGAACAGCGACGATATGCATGTTAACCGAAATATAAAACAGTACTTTATAGTTACTGTCTGTGGTTGATCCCTTTTTGGTCGCAGATTACTTAAAACTGAGCCATCACCCTGAACTAGGGCTCGAGTATAATGGTACAAGCATGAGCAGAGACGTTTCTGCAGAGCGGGCATCAAAGAATGAATTCCCTCAGAAGTAACTCCTCATTATCAAACACACATAAATATTAAATCCAGTTTAAAAACATCCAACGCTCCAACGCGTTGGTGGCTGTGTTGTTGAAGGAGCCGCAGCGGAAAATGATGACGTGGTGAAAGTAACGGCACGGTTCAACGTTCCGAACTGCCGCTGGGTCATACGTGACGCCTTGTGCACCTGCAGGAGTATGACTGAACGTTAGCAGTCAGCTGATGAAGGAGACCTCGATGGTGAAAGAGTGAGGCAGCTTACTCCTTTTAAAAGATACCCTTGATCTTGCTCACACACACACACATAAAAATCATTATTTGCAGATGTGTGTGCAGAGTTAAGGGACCTTAAGGCCCCCCGTGCTTGTTATGAAGTCAGGAGTCATTTGCCTCAGCCGCACAGAGCAGGACACGCAGCAGGTCGATGCCTGTAATGATGGTTTGCAGGGTGGACGCTGTGCACGGCGCTGAGGGCTTTCTGCATGTGTCTGTGTGATGTGTGGGTGTAATTGCATGGCGTGTGTGTATTAGTGTGTGTCCACGTTCACGCTCTGCTTCATGCACTATGTTCATTTATCCATGTCTTTGATATATACATATATATGTGTGTGTGTGTGTGTGTGTGTGAGAGAGAGGGAGAGTGCATATGCATGCAGTGTATTTTGGTGTGTGTGTGTGCAGCCACAGATTTATAGGCATGCCTCCATGCTCTCCAATGATGTGGGACTGAGCCATGAATCAGCTCAGGCTGTAATGAATTCTGATGGCCCACAGGAGAGGAAGAGGAGGGGAAGGAGGAAGAGGAGAGGAAGATGAAGGAGGGAGGAGGCAGGAGCCAAAAAGAGAGAGAGGGAGTTTAGAGAATCGAGGTTTGAGAGAAAAAGAGAAAAAAAATAGGAAGAGATGGAGACAAAGAGAGATGAGGGGAGGAAGGAAGGAAGGAAGCACACTGTGGAGCTGTGGGCTTATTGATTGATCGTGGAAAAAATAAAAAAGCACAATTGAATCCTCACACTCTGCTTCTTTTAAAGGCTGAATGAGAAGTACCCAACACTGATTTGAATGAATGTGCTCATTCAGAAGTGTCATGAAGAGAAAAACACAGAGTAGGACTGCACCAGTCTGAACAAAACATTTGTTGCTACCTTCCACGCGGTTGCACGTTGGATTCCATTCGTTTCTATATCAGAACGAAACGTCAGACTGCACGATTTGGAGCGACGTTACGCCGGTATGCTCTGTGACAGTTATTAGAGGAGATCGTCCCATTGACCAGCACGACCAGCAACCCTTCACAACAGATCAGACTCTCTTCATTTGATTAACAAGATGGTGGTAAAGGAAAAGCTCAATAAATCTTCAAAATTTGGTTGCATCTTCAACATAGATGAGTTAGCACAGAGCATCTCAGTACAGGAAAGGAGAAGGCCGCCCGAGGTTTGCTCAAATGACAAATGAAATCACTATGTTGCTCTACATTAGCCCAGGTCATTTGCAGCAGATGGGTTTGTGATAAAGAACTAAAACAACTGAAGATCAACCAAGAAACCACACATTCATTATAAAGGTCCATATTTATGAGCGCTTCACACTTTCCATAGCATGAACTAGCCTTTGAATGTCGCCTCAGAAAAGCAGGCAGAGGAGTGCTGGCATGACAGCAGCACGTTCCATAAAAAGCTTATTAAAAAAGAAAAACCTACACTACACATAAAACTCCTGGGCACCATAAGTACATGTAATTAATACGCAGGGGAGCGGGCACGCTCGCTCTGCCCTCGGAGCAGGAGGCTCAAAGCTCCCGGGGATGTGTACTGTACTCCGCTTTGTGGGAAAGCTGACCTAAATTGATGTTGATTGATTGTAGCGGAGGCTCCCGACTGCTCCTTCCACCTCATTCACCCCCTGTCCAGAGAAAAATCTCTAGACAGCGGGCTTCTATGTGTCTTCATCCCACATGTTCTCCTCGCTATCTCTGCTATTTTTCTCCTACATCCATAAAGCTTTGTTGCCGAGAGACGACTGATGTTGGCCATTACTTCCTTTTAACCTCTCAAGTCACTGTACCTACATGTGCACACGAGAACAGAGATCCAAGCCTGTGCAGCTGTGCTGTTGCTAAAACAGATTTGAAGAATTAACGTGCACGTAGTTTCACAAGGATTTGGTATTCGCTTTCACAGTTGCAGATGTTTCAAATGCTCCAGGTCTGGTGCATCCCCCTGCGTCTCAGGCAGCAGAGTACTGATTGATGATCAATCATGCATTAGCAGCCTTCACACAAGCTCAGTTAAAAAAAAAAAATCTCTCACCAGCAGTGCAACGTGCTAAACTCGCAATATGCTCCAGCATCTCGCAGCGTTTCTTCTTCTCATCCCTTCGGTGGGTGTGTGTGTAGGACGCATTTTGTTTTTCCAACAACAGATTAATTTGCATGCAGGTTTTTTGACACATTCACTACCACCACAGCTGCTCATTTCAGATTTTCCACGCTGGTTTTCATTAAGGCCCATTAAACGTCCAGACCGACAGCCCAAATTCTGAAAATGGAACCAATTTTGAACGCCAAAACTACGCTCGACGATCCCGTCTCAGCTTCAAAGTGGCTGCTGTTTGAAGTTAGAAGATTTTCTTTTTTCCCAAGCTCAGCAGTTATTATGTTCAAGTGGCAACTGTCCATAGCTGTGAAGTGACGCCAGTGCAGAAGTCCCAAAAACTGCAGTTCCTCAAACGTCCACTTGAGGCTGGCTCCAGAAGTGAGTCAGTCTCCATAAGTCCCCATGTTAGACAGCAGAAATAAACATTACAGCCTGGTACAAAAACAGTTTTGGTCTCTGTAGCTAACAACTCACCTGTTCACATTATATTAAGGCTGAAAGTTATGCAGGATTAACAGCTTGGGTGCTGCAGGTGACTTGTTTGAGCAACCAAGCTTCAGTCAGCCTGCCTCAGCTCCACTCATGATGCACGTCTTTGCTGATTTCTAGATTAGTTGGGCAGCAGCCGAGGCAGGACAGCATCCACTCTGAGCTTGACAGGCGCTCTTTTGAAACCTTGTGGGTGCCATCGCAGATATGATGTCCGTATTTAAACTGTCTGTGTGTGTGCGCCACCGCCAAGTGTCACTAAATCAAAGAGAAAACAGAAAGATAACAGTGATTTACTCCACAGGCAACAGTGTCTGAATTCCTCCTGATTTATTTCATTCAATAGTTTCATTTAAGTGTTTGGCAAGTGCACAATGCGCCATTCAGAGCCTCATATTTCTGTGCCGCCTGTCCTTACAAGACCGAGCAAAGAATGTAAAGATCCAAAAAGTGATTTTTAGAGAGTGGGGTCGGTGCTAAATTACCTTCATTTTCACCACTCACAACGTGTCAAATTACAGAACAAGCCACCAAGTGTCAGTTTAACTGCGGGTCCGGGGGATATAACACCTGCTAAGAAGAGGAGAAAATCGTTTCAATAGTTCTGCTGTCCTCGCGGCAGAGGCACAAACGCGACGCAGCGCACATGTTAACTTTGATCGATACAGAGAAGATAATCTTGTCCTCTGAAAAGATAAGACGACGCAAAACAAGATGAGATTTTTAATGATGGTGATGGGAAAGTGGGTCACTGCAGCAGCAAAAAATACGACAACTGGACGATTTTTTTTTTGAAGACTGGAGAAAAAGATAACAAGAAACCTTTATCATCGACGATCAAACCGACAACATGCGGCGAAAGTACAAAAAGAAATCCTTTCTTCATCAGAGAAAAGAAGCATCGAAATAACTTGTGCCCTGCTGGGTTTGCCTCTGCACCTGTGCTGCAGCCTGTGATCTACTGTAAAAGGCCTTTCAGCACCAGGCAAACGTTTAAATAATATCTGGACAGTCTTGGGTACAGCGTTTAACATTTCCTCCAAATAGACATCCAACCACTGAAGGCTGAGACCGTGCCAGCACCTTGCCAGCTGTCTGGCTCTGCTGTTTGGCAGCCTGCAGGCCTCAGACTGCTTCACATTCTCTATGTATCCAAGGCTGATGAGTGTCAACAGCTTGAGCCTGCACAGACCGTACAGCCAAGGCCAACAACATGACTAATGGCTGGTATTAAGGCTATGTAGCATAACAGGTATGATTCACACGCCGGCTTTCTGCGCATCCTTCAGCCGTCATTACGTTTTCATCCACGGTGTCTCTGTCGCTGGTCACATGAAAACATCTACACCAACTTTGGTTCACACTGACTTTGGTGCTTTTCTTACGATAACATGAAATTCTAGATTTGGTTCACAGAGCACCCACAGCAACTCAACATCACCAAAGCTTTACAACTTCAGTGCAGGAGCCTCCCCGTTTGCAGCCGTGATGCCGTTCTCCACGTTTTGGAAGTGGAGACTTCATTTTCCTTTGTTTATGTTCTTCTGCTGTTAGTTAAAAGGCCTGTGTAGTTCAATTATTTCCCTTATTTTGAAAATCAACAGGATTCTCTCGTCGTTTCTGTTTCTGCTGGCTTCCGGCAAACTTGATCTGCTCTGTGTTTCTTGTCGCGGCATCTTAGGAGCAAAGATCCACTTCTGAGACGCTTCTGAAACCTCCCCACTCTGGAGGAACCACGATCGGCTCCGGTGGCCCTTCTAGCACCCTGAACGCATCGCACTGTGCCTGATACTTAGATCACCAACATTCCCAACAAGGAATCAACAGTTCGGTTAGGTGAACTGCTGCAGATCGTCTTCCCTACTCGAATATTCAAGTCAACGCTTCATTTGCACCTTTGGCTTCTGGGATTCTCGTATCAGCTCTGAGCGATTATGTGCTTGCAATTATTATCTGTGCTATGCTAGTTTGCTAAGACATGGAAGAGCTGTGCTTACATAGCAAACACACGTGCTTTGGCTTCATTGAGGCATTTATTATTTTATGAAATGCTAATCCACGGGGACAAAGCAAAGCGGGTGCAGTGTTGGAGTGTTTTTCAGGGGAGGAATGAGCTGGTCTGATCATTCTTAAAGACTGCATTCTCTCTCTGCATTAGAAGAGCTTTGACATCCTTTAACTAGGTCAAAGCTGCAGTGCACTGGCTCGGTCGACTCCGAGTGAAATGACGTCTCTGGTCGCTTCTTGTTTTGCAGTATTTTTCATTCAGCGCCCTTAAAACATGGAGGACGGTGTGAAGGAGTAACCTTTTATATGTTTCATCCTCGTATTATTCTGTGAAGGGACGTTTATTGGTGCAGTGACCTTTAGAAAAAAAAAAAAACTTTGACTGCTGATGCCAGTGTGTCGCTGCGGTCTGGAGAAAGTTTAGATTTGCTGGCAGGTGCTTGGCACTGAAACGGTGGATTTACTGGAGGTGTCTACAGTTTTGCTTTGTGTTCCTAACCGTTGCATCTCCATCACTATACAACAGCTAGTCCCGTCCAAGAGGCAGCACAGCAGCACTGAGGCGTTCGAATATTAAAGTTACGTTAATGGTCATCTTGGACTTTGCACACGTTAAATCATTAATCAACCAATAACTAACAGCAGTCAGCGTCTTACAACCTTATCAGAGCTCAGCAGGTAATGTCTCTGTAGTGTTGAAAGAACGTTAAAAAAACCAAACATATCAGCAGTTTAGATATAAACTAAAGCTTCCTGCAGTATTACAAACTTCCCTTAAGAAATATGACATTCACAATTCCCCTACAAACGCTTGATAAATGACGTCATACGTCAACAGTCTAAATGTGAATTCAGCATCAGTATAATCCATAAAAACTGAATTTCTGTCCAAAGAAGAACTGGCCGCCGTGTATCACCACTGGCGATACCTGCTGAATTAAACGCAGGGTCAGAAACATTGGTGATGGCTGCAGACACTCGACAGATGGTGAATTAACAAAGTAGCTGCCCAGTTTCCTGCATCCTGTTCGGTTCTCTTTGGTGAGAACACGTCTGCCTGACCAAAGCAGACTTATTCCAGCGGTCCCACTGTAATATAGATGCTATAGCGTAGCCACCACAGAGTAGCCTGCAAGCTCGTGTTCAGGAGAACGTTTATGCGTTGCCTGGCAACAGTCCAGTTAGAGAAGTGTTTGTGTTGGTGGAGCCAAATATGTTATAAAGCAAACAAACAAATCATAATCTGTCACTGACTCCTGCTCACTACCAAATGATGCTTGTTGTATAAAAGCGAAATCACAGCGAGGTCGTGCTGTTGTGTTTCGGTCGTAGATCGAACATAATCACAATTATGTTCACAATGACACTTCGTGTGATAATGTCCGCCATGATATCTTCACAGATGGTCCACAGCTGTGAATGCTCTGTAAGCTGAGCTCCAGCTGAAGGTCTTTCCTTTTTGTTCTTGCATCTTCTCTGTATTATACATGAACAATGAGCGCTGACTCACTCCTGCTTCTTATATTTCGTCCGTTCGAGAGCGACACGCGGCTCTTTCCTGAAGCTGTAATTTATTTCCATGATCCCTCACAACGCTGCCGTTTCCATCGCTGACAAAGTCCCGAATGAGAGTCAGGTTTTAGTTTAGCGACAGAGATCCCAATTTCCGTCTCTACGGTAATAGACCAGATTACTGTCTTGCTCTTACTGCGTTATCGTCACTCCATTTCCCCCCAATTCCAACTTAAAGCTGGAAAAAATATGTTTCATACCTTTTCCTAGAAGTTGATGAAAGGAAACTGATGAAATCACTAAGTGAGATGAGGTTATTTAGGGGGAAAGTGGGTACGCCCAGAAAGGAAATTACACTAAACTTCTTAAAAAGTATTGAACGTACGAGACGAGAGTGGTGGCATTTGAAACTAAAAGGATCTGATGGTGGATTTTTCTACTAAAGACACAACTGGGACTGTTCTGCTCTCATTTCCCATCACTCAGAAAATCTGTTCTCATATTTTAGCAGTCCATTGCTGCACTAAGGCATCGTCAGCTGAAACATCAGGGATCGTAACCATCGGACAAGGAGGTCACACAAAGGTTTTTGATTTCAAGGCCCTTGTATAAGAGCTGTAAGTCTAACCCTAACCCAATCGATACCTACAATGAGATGTGGGCACCGGATTGGAAGGGGAAGGTAAAGAGGGTAAAAACTGAGACAAACAGGGCTGGAAGGGACCAGACGTCACGTCTTAAAACTTAAATCTGTATTTTTTTAATCTGTTCCTGCCTCTTACCACGATAATACCACATGTCGTGCAGTTTTTTAAACACTAAGATTAATATTAGGTTAAATTCTGAGTTTGGCGCTCTCCATTCTTCGCTTCCTGGTACATTGAGCAATTTGTGTTGAAGTTAAGTGGTTTCTGTCAACTGTAGAAAAGGTTTCTTCATAATACAAGAAGAGATAAGAGATCCAGAGACAAAGAGCGTCTTTGGGACAGCTCATGAAAACGCTGCTCAGATAAAATATCTTGCGACGAACTCGACGGCCGTATTATGTGTGAGTATGTCTGAGTTTGGATAAGGTTTGCGTGGTCTTCGCTCGGGCGTCACTCGCTCCCATGTCGTGTGCTGAAGGGTGAAATAAGTTTCACTGAGTGTGTGGCCACTTTGAGCTCCAGCGGAGGAGGGAAGCTGTGCTCGCATCATCTGATTAGCATCCGCTGGTTTCATTCATACTCAGCAATCACTGTCTCTTTCCCCAGCTGGGTGGCTGTCACATGACTGAACAACGTCCAATCGTATGCATGCAGGTGTGCAACATGGTTATTAAGCATGGTGACACACTTGCTGCCATGGTTACTCCTTATTTGTCACCTTAAGATTTTTGTTCATTTAACTAAGATTTAATATTAAGCTTACATATTATATATTATACTAATATATTATGTAAATAATATTTGATAAATGTTCTGCCTCACCAGTCTGTGAATTCATGTTTGATATTGTTAGGTTAGCTGAAATATTTTTCTTTCCATGATTTCCCCTTCATGCTTGAAAAGAGACGGTGAGGCAAGTGTTATTCAGTTGGTTGCGATCTGCAGGCTCGCCACTAGGTGTCACTAGACGCTGCTCATACTTTGCATTTATGAAAAGTAATTAGCATGCCAATCAAACCACGCTCAGATGAAATATTCATGAGTTTGATGATTGTAAAAGAAATAATTAAAGTAAGTCAGAGCTTTAACATTAACATTCCACACATTTAGCTGAGGTTATGAAGTAGAATGACTTTAAAGCGTGTGCGGTTGCATCTTCATTATAATAGCAACCAGCAGTGGGAAATGAAGATGGGAATAATAATTTCCCCAAAGGATTCCTGCGGGGAAACAGAGTGAAAATACCGAGCCAAAGGGCGGCTGTGGAGAGAATTTGTGATTTTATTTTCATTTTTATTTGCATCTTAACACGTTGTAAGAACATTTAGACTCGGCCATTATGTCAAATTGTGCACAGGCTGCTTTCCATTCCCAAGAATCACGACACGTTGTAGCACGAGTGTCATTGTTCGGATTGAAACACACTCCTCGCCCGCTGCGCACAAACACTCTGTGCAACATCTTCACGCTCTCTCCTCTCTTTCCGCCTCACTCTCATAAATATGCAGCTCTCATTTTGCACCCTTTTGCTCTCAAACACACACACACACACACACACACCCCACTGCAGCTGAATCTACACTCCATCCACCCTTCGCTTCATCTCCTATCCCCTTCGTCACCCGCAGGATTTTTTCTGCTTCTTCATTCTGCTTGTTCTCACCGGTTATTCTCCGCGGTCCTGCTCTCGCCTCTTCCTCTGGGCCCATCCACACGGCGCGACACACAGACCCAAGTCTGTGCTGGATCGTGCAAAAAAACCTAAATTTGTTAGAAATGAAAACCACTTTTCGAACTTTATCTCTCCGAGGAAATGACCTGACCTGCATACTGTGCTTTTTTTTTCTTCCCTTCTGCTGACTTTCTCCAGCCAGAAACTGTCTGAATTCCATACTGCACACACATCACTGTACAGTGTGTGCTACTTTTCTTAATAATCTTTGCACAATGTATCTTTAAACTTATTCGAGATGAGTCCCCCTTCATCTGGAAAGCAGATGAGAGAAGGTGGCTGCAGCCAGGGTTGAAATCTGAAAGTTCGTAGTGACACTTCGTCCTAACTGTCTTCCCGTGGTACCATGCCATTGTTCGGATGGTCCATTATTCTGGAAAACCCATTAGTTCAAAAAATGTCCCATTGGACCAAAAGCCCATTTACCCAGCAGTTTATTATCTGAGAACAAACATCCATTATTCTGGAAGCCCGCTGTTCCCAAAGTCCAAACTCTGGCTTCACCAATTTACACGCGTAACTTCAGTTTAGGAAAAGTCTGTGTGTTGCGTCAGCTAACCAAACTTTAGCCACATTATGATTGTTACCATGTCAGCAAAGGTCCAGGCTGTATTTGCACATCCAAAAACACTGTCAGAGACATTCAGGGCAGAGAAGCTCCAGGGAGAGTGTGTATTCTTGGTAAAATAAACAGGAGCTTGGAGCGGTGGGATTTTGTTTTTGGGATAACGGGACAATCTTCTGTTTGGTCCAGTGGAACGTGGATGTCTGCGCCATCGGCCCGCAGACTCACAAATGTTTTCGCCAAAGATTGAATACACATTATGCTGGAGCTGGGGTTAGATTGCTGCCATACTTCCATCTTGTATTCACATTATCATCAATGCATTTATAGCACTAATCTGCAAGATCTGGACGGCGTCTTCGTTGATGAACAGTAATCTCTCAGTTTTTGAAGTGCACTCTGACAAATGCTGATCTGTTAACTTTTATTGTTGTCTTATTTAATCCCGAACGTCAGCAGGATCTAATTATTAGGAAGGTAAACAGATGTACGTCTGCAGACTTACACGATGTCTGAGCAGGATGAGTGCAGAGTGTCTCATTTATTTACATTGTGCTTTATAACAGCTCCATAAATCAGCTGTCCCACTAGAGATAACGCTCTCTTGTTTGAAACTCGTCTTACAGTTGGAGAAGAAATATGACAGCAGAATGATGACACACATTTTAAATCATCCCCTCCTCTCTCTCTCTCTCTCTCCTCTCCAGGGTTTCCTGTCCTCATCAGGTGAAGCACTGTGAGCCCCTCTCCTCCCTCCCTCTTCTCCCACAGACGTCACCCACTACCCTAAAAAGAAAATCCCTAAATCCCACCTGGCCTCACCTGCCAAACCCCATCCGACAGCTGCCACTGGCCCTCCCATTACCCCATGGTGGCCCCAAGGCCCGCCCTCTCACTGCTATTGGCTGTCCTGGCCTGCACGGGGCCCGCGCGCCCCTCGCCCCCCCTGCTGCTCCGGCCCCGGGAGAGAGAGAGGGACTCGGGTGGCGTCAACATCGCCGTGGTCCACTCGGGCTCCTCCCTGCTCCCGGAGACGGCAGTGGTGGGAGGTGCGGGGGTCGGCGGGCCGGGGCTGGGTAACGGTCCGGGTGGAGGTGGAGGTGGAGGTGGAGGTGGAGGAGGAGGAGGAGGGAAGGGAGTCACGGATACAGCTTTGTTGGAAGGGGCGGCTGCGATGGCCTCGTTTGCCTCCACCTCGTTTTCCTCGGTGCTCGTGGGGGAGGTGGTGATGACGCCATCGGGTCAGGCCAACGTCATCTACCTGGCTGTGAATGAGAGCAGCCCGGGTAGCCTGCTGCTGCAGCTGTGTGAGCTGCTGGCCACCACTCCACTGCAGGTACACATCACATGACATGGCATGTACACCCCCATGACCTCTTCATGAACATAATGTTTCCTCAAAGTTCCCCTTGGATGCCAGTCGGAGGTGTCAGTTAACAGAAAGTTCATGCTTTGGTATGTCCCGTGGTTCTGGGGTCGAGTTCGGCGGGAAAAATAAAAGATCAAAGTTTTGTAATTTATTTTGAGATGGAACATTGGCCACACAGTTGAGGGTGTTAGTAATTAGCATATTGTCAATGAGGAGAAATAAATACAGCACTATAAGTCCGACCTGCTGGTAATTCCTGAAAAACTGCAGCTTACAAGCACAACAGACTCACTAAATATGCATGTAATGGCCACATGCTTCGACCTTATATCCTCCAGGACTGAGTACGGCTGCATATCTGCAGCGGTAAACACTCCTGCAGCGAGGAGGACTCGCCTTCTTCCCGTCTTAATCGGCACATTCAGGTGAAGCCTCATGATGACTCCACACGCCTGAAGAGTTTCCACTGACGCACACGATGCCGCTTGCGATCCGTCACCCCACACTTTTTCGTCCGATGCACCAAAGCGCCGTCCATTTTTCACTGTAAGTGGAGCTGAAATTGGACGCTCCCATACAATAAATCTAAATGTCGGCGGAGCTCTGGATTCTCACTACAGGAGCTCGACTAACCCGGGCAACCGGCCGACTGCTAATAGACAACACTCCCTAGATTTTCTGGGGCGAGGACGTAGAGATAGATAAACTACTCTGACAGCACTTGTCCTGGTCATGGGATGAACACACGGCGTTTCAGATGAAGAGAAATGCAGTTACTCTTTCAGGCCATTCACATGTTGTTGCCATGTTTTATTTTTGTTTTTAACAGAAACTGGATTCATTCATGTTCATTGTCATTGTGCAGTTTGTTCATCTTCCTCACTCATCCGTTCATTCATTCATTCATAGTATAACACTTGTGGATGGGAGCAGATCTGAGTCTCAACTCTGAGAGCTGCTTGCGATCATACCGACGGAGGTAATGAAACACACTGCCCTTCATTCATTACTCATTCATATATTCAGTCATCCATGCTTGTATCAGACGTACACACCACGGATCTAATCTGTGTCTTTGTTTTCACATCAGAACAATGGAAAGGTCTCGTTCTAAACATCTTAGATCAACTATGATATTAACTCTTTTAAGTAAGACTATCTAACACTATCTGTCCGTAGCCTATTTGCATATCAAATGCTTCCCTGTGAGAACTGAGCTGTCAGCTACACTTAACTTCAATTTGCTCCCCTGAATTGCTACAGGAAAACAGGCGTTAAGTCATCAAGCCGGCCTCAAATCGCTATTGCTCCTCCTCGTATCGTTACAGAAAGTAATGGCAGTTGCCAGAACTTCATGCGTTTATCCAGAATTTATTACCCGCCGCTGACGGCTCTTACTTGAAAGGTAATCAGAGCACAAAACATGGCAGCAGTTCAGCACCGACGCCTTGTTAGCATGAGCCGAGGTGGCCAATAAGCCAGGAGCTTATCCGTGGTTGTTTTTTACGGTGTAAAGCAGCTTAAGTTGTACAGCAACAACACGCACTTTTCTCTAAGAGGATGCCAGTCCACGGCAGGGACTTAACTCCGATTTTATCTCTGAACACTGATTGCCAATCAGAGCAGCACAAGAGACCCATTTTTAAGAGCCTCCAACAGTTGTTTCATTACTTCATTAAACCTCTAAAACTCTTTCTTCAGCAGCTGAGATCTTTGTTAGCAGGGTGAGAAAATAAAGTCTTTCCTGCCGTCTGAGCAGTTATCTCAGATACTGTGAACAGCATGTGAACATACACATTGTTCGCCCTCTAATTTATTCTCAGGGTGCATAAGAATAAAAGCTTTGATGAAAAGAAGTCTGGTGAGAAGCTTATGAAATTGCACCTCAATGAGGCTGATGTAATGTCTTTTGTCTGCTGTGCTTTGTTTCACTGTGCGACCTGTTTCCATTTCCAGGGTTTGGTGTTTGAGGAGGAGAGGCCGCCGCCGCCGAACCGCGCCCCTCTGGCCCCCATGTTGGAGTTCGTCTCCGCCCAGACGGGGGTTCCCGTGGTTGCCGTTGGCGGAGGGGCCAGTCTAGGACGAGAGCCACAGGTAAAAATGGGTTACTTAACGTTGCATCATGAAATCTTTTAATTTCATTGGGACTAACGAAAATACTGTCCTGATACAGACTCGAGAACTAATGAGTGAGGCTGAAGAACAAACTCTTGACCTCCATTTCTTTATTCTGAGTTAAGATTGGAAAAAAAAGTGAACATATCCTTTAATTTAAAGGATTTTTCTGTTGAAGTCGGTGGAAATTCTTCATTTTTCTTAATTAATATTTAATTTGAAGGATGAATAATTAAGCATTAACTGTAAATGGAAAAATCAAGACTGGTAGCAGAAGTACTTTAGCGCCTTCAAGCATCATAATTACATTTTTGGCCACTTGGGGGCAGCGGACGCGCGATAAACGTTATAACATTAACATATTAAGACTTTATGTAGTTGTCATGGTGAACTTGTTAGTAAACTTTACAGATCTAGCAGCCATAAATCCACAATAATTTTTATTTAAAGTTCCATTTTTGACCCTTTTAGTCCGAGATTCACCTTTTTTTCTTCGTTCTGTTTCGTTCCCAGCTAACTCCTGAGAAAAACATCTGTATTCATCTGTAACTGCTTCACCTGTTATTTGCTAACTGCCTACCTCCTGTTTGGTCTGCAGCAGGAAGCACACGATGCTGCTACTATATAGAAAATAATGAGGCGAGAGATGCTAGTAGAGCTGAGGGGAACTGCAGAGTCAGCTACTAATTCTCTGTCACTGAGCAACCTCTCACATATGACTGGATATAAAAATATCAGTTAAAGCAGCTTTAGGAACAGGACAGGTAAATGTGTCAGCACTAGAAAACAAGTGGTAGTTATTCCAAACTGGTTTGCCTCGTTGTGTTTTTACACTGCTTTAGTTTCTCGAGGAAGCGAGGTTCCTTTTTTCGGGCGTTGCTCTTCACAAATCACAAAGTTTCATCTCTGGATGTGACAAATGCTTTAGAGCTCTCAGTAAGATCGATGCTCAGCAGTTCATATTTGTCACAGAGGAAGATACGTCAGAGTTTGAGAACTTTCAGTCAGAGACTATTTGTTGCCACATTTTGACCAATATTGGATTATGTAGAACTGCAAAGCTTCGACTCATCACTGAACTTCATGCTTGGGTCTTCTATCCACTGGACTAGTTGAGAAACTTGCAGGTGCATCGTTCTTGTGCATCTGTGAACTTTTTTATTTCTCGGAGGTGTGATGGACAGTACTTGTTGCAAACAAGTGAGTTTTATATGTCGTCTGTGACAAACGTTTGCACAGAAATTGGGAAGAGGATGTTTGGATGCTTGAATATTAGAAAATATTATAAAAGTCAAAGACCTGATTTGTTTGGAAGCATTTCAAAAGACCTGGAGACAGAAAAGATTCATGTTTTTATGCTGCACAAAAAAGCTATTTTGGGGGAAGTTACATGTAGTTATGCTCTGTTTTGTTCTGTATCTGTTTTAATTTCCATGTTCTTAGTTTGTGCTGCTGCCCGTCTTGGCCAAGGCTCCCATGAAAAATAGATTTTTAATCTTAATGGGACCTTTCCTGGTTAGATAAAAATAAATAAAAAAATAATTAATGAAGAATCTGTAATTACTTTTAGACCTTGCAGGATGCAGCGATTTTCTAAATGCTAAATGTTTCAGGGAGGAGGCTGCTCTGGCCTCGTCACTAATGAAGGAGATGAAAATGTAATTTTTGTCAGAATTGCTCCAGTTATGTCACTGCTGCTAAGCTCATCCGCATCAACATTTCTCTTTACCAAGGACATCTTTTTTTGTGTGCACACTGAGTGAGTATTGCAGCAGTCCAGTGCAGCACAGATCATAAAGAGAAAACGTGTATTAGCAATCAGGTACGCCTCCAGGAAGATGGAGCCACTGGAAATCAGCGGCCGGAGTGTCGGCAATGCATTTGTTTTTCTTTTGACTTAAATAAATCGTATATCATCTAAAATATGACATAGAAACAAATTATGCATCACTCACTCATATCATGCATGCCGACTTGTGAACAGGCCAGCGGGCCGCTGCTTGAGGACGGCTTTGCCCCCCTCTGGCCACTCCTCGGCTGCGCCGCTGATTGCAATCAACATATTTTTACATTTCATCAACATGTGCCGATCATTGTTTTTCTAACACGCCAAAACTTCCAGCGTCAGAATTCACAGCTCGGTTAATCACAACGACGGCCGTGTCACCTTGTTTTAAGTGATGCTCGCTCGCCCATCGTTACAGACTAATTAATGGGTATCAGCACTTCAACTGGCTAATCTGTGCGTGCCAAAAGCCAATGTTTTGCTGACAGACGCTCGTGATAAGTAGAGCTAACAAAGCAGTTTAGCATGGCAGGGGTGATGTTTAAATGAGTGGGCCAATTTGTTTTAAGTGGCTCATCGTGACGGCACAATGTGGTTATCGTTTGTAACTTTAGCTACGGTAACGTTTGACGCTTGCCGGAGTCCCTTTGGTTCTCTACATTTAAACACTAATGTCTTTATTAGGCCAAATAATAAGCCTGTCATTCTCTATTAAATCAGACTTTTAGAGTTTGCACTTAAGCTTCTGCTTCCCCACAGAACAGGTTGCTATAGGGACAAAAATGAGAAAGGACATCACTGCTCCGCAGGTGTTTTTATTGGCTGAGTTAAATCCAGAATGACCCCATGTCATTTTCAAGTGACGCGCTTGACTAGCAAAAATAATACACTCCCATTCAAAAGTTTGGCCTGCAACAAAACCTTGAATCATTTGGTTTCCTGAGTGAGCTACTATACTTTTTTGAATGGTCTTTCAGGCTTTTATGTTTTTGCTTTTAAAAATGTTATTTTGTATGAAGGCTTTGCAAAAAATAATAATGTTTTGTACATGATGAACAAAAGACTGACAGCTGCAGGGCACAAAGAGGGCAAAGTTCCCTCCGTGCGCTAGTTAAATAATAATGCAAGAGATTATCAGTTTTTGGTAAGAGAACCTGGAAGCTTAGCATCTTAAACAGGAACTAATTCCTGTTTTAGTGTCAAGTGCACAATAATGCCTTGAATGAATCAGGGCGTATTCCTTTTGCAAACTCACAGAAAAGTTCTGGTCTGGTGTTGGCACGCTGGGTTCACAGAATCTCAAGCGAACATGACAATTCACAGTTTGATCCCGTTTATTCGAAGCATTGAAAAGACTGCAGAACATTTGCACTGCAATCACCTTTGGAAAAATAATGTTGGGATTCACAATTCAAAGGAGTCTTCTAACCTGTTATGTAACGCTGTGGGGACCCTAACCGTACCCAAACGCAGCACACAAGCACAGGAAGCAGGAGTCTATTCCAAAAATAGTGGATAGGAGAGTCTATCATCAAGGCAGGGGAGCTGGGGGAAGGTGGAGCAGGTGGAGCAGGTGGAGGAACCAGGGTGAGTGTGTGTTCAGGTTTAGCAGGAGAACAAAGGTTGGTGAAACTGACTGAGTAGCTCTACGATCTGACGCCGTGCTAGAGTTGAACTCGGGTCTGTAGAGCGGAGTTGATTAACAACAATTACAGGTTGGTGCTTGACACACACCCACCCACCCATACACACACACACACACACACACAACTGACTCCACTCCTGCAATCAAGCACATGCACACAAACGCAGAAAAGAAAGAGGCGCTCGTGGCTTAAGGAGCAAAGGGCGTGACGAGCGACAAAAAGTTTTAATTACTGGATCGGCCTGTTTTTCACAGAGGGTCAGCGCGGGTGTTTACAGTGAGACTAATTAAGGTTCGGTTCCATTTATTGCAGCGACCCGCCTCTGTTTGACCTGAACTGAACCTTAAATCGTAACATTGGAAACCGCCTGCATTTCCTGCTGCTTCATCTCAAAATGGCTGCTGTGAAAACACCTGGTTTAGCTAGTTAGCTCAACCGATAGTAACAGTACTGGGATTTAGCTTATCTTCTTTGCTATGTTTGGGTCTGTGACTGGAAATGCTAGTTGGGGTTCAGCATAACATATGGGTTGCTCTGCTCTGCATTGGAGAAATATTTGTATAACTGAACTCGAATCAGTTCTTAATTGCCTGTGGGATGCTGAGTCATGCACATTTCCTGATGCTCAGTCAACGGAGCCTCTAAATCTGAAACTTGGGACCCAGCGTCAGTCATTCATCGTTTCTGTTTGAGTGCTCGCACGACAGGAACCCGAGCAGAGTGCAGTATGATTTTAGCTTCAGCTTCCAGGGGGACGCGAACACTTTGTGTTAGGTTTCAGCCTCCATCGCACACCTCCACCTCTCGCTCCCAGCACACTCCGAACTGGGTTAAGAAAAGCAGACAAGCTTACGTCAGGAATCAGGCTGAATATCTGACCTAATTCGGTGCAGCATAACCCGAGGTGAGCCCTGTCGACGTGGGAAGGCAGGCTGAGTTTCCTTTTGATCATTCATTCAAACACATGCTACGTTCAGACGGAGCTAAATAATTGATTGCTAACAACTTGTTTAGATTTTTGGACAGTGGCAAAAGATGCACACTAAATAACTGCAAGTTATTCCAACATTTAAGCTCCCATTTAACTCCCAACCTGCGGATTGTCCTTCCCAGAAAAGCCAAAAGAGATGGATCCCTCTTTTAACCAGCAAGTGGCTCATCTATCCAGATCAAATGTGACTGGAATAGCAGGGAGCACAGAGGATCATTGTTTCTTTCACTGACGCTGAAAGCCTCATTCAGAAGCCAAGGACTTTACTTGACAGACGGACTGTGTTATTCCTTCAAATGTTCCCCTCTCTCAGTAAAACCGAAGTCAGACAGCTGTGTGAGACCTAGCCGCTGCCTGCGTGGCTGTGAGGCTTACAGTACGCTTTCACCAGTCCCCGAATTCGTTGGTGACAGTTAAGGAGTGTGCAGTTTGCTGCCAGTGTCAGAGTTCAGTGCCAGCGCAGGAAGTTGTGAAAGCAACAGGATAGAAAGTGTTTGGTCACTGACAGAGAATTTGTCCTCGGATGCAATACTTACATTTTCAGATGAGGATATAAGGCGTGTTTGTTACAGCTCTGTTACTGTGATGATTCCAGCGTAACCAGCGATGAAGATGCACATATGTGGCGCTGAATGCTTGTCAGTCTGCTCGGGCATCCAGCAGGGAGGATCAGGATCCTCTCAGGAGACTTTACGGTAGCTTTGCTAGCTCGACGCAACACGGCTGTCCTTGGAAAATACAAAACTCCACAGGAAAACAGAGAAACTGTGATTTAAAAGAGGAAAACAATTCTTATGAAAGAAGCAAACTTTCAAGAAACTTCTCTCCAGAATGTGAAAGTATCCATTATGAATACTTCTTCCAAGTTCTCCTTTGAATATAAAACATTTTCATCACTGTGTTATTGCAGAATTGTTCCTCAGATTCTTCAGTGTGGCTCTGTCCACCAGCTTTGGGCTGTATAAATATAAATATATATATATCAGATAATAAGAGAGCACTGTTAGTCCATTAGTGTCCAAAAAGCACCCACAGTCAGTGTTTTCTACCAAATAATTTGACAATATTAGCTCACTGGTGATCGGCCAGCAGTCATTTGAGCAGTTCATCGCACTGTGGGTCGTGCCAAAGATAATCTGTACTCATTACAATCTGCACCAATGATACGAAACGCGAAACACTTCCTGTCTCTTTAGCGGGCACGGTCTCTTCGCTCCCAATCTCTGAGTCTTGTTTGGAAGTGTTGTGAACATCGTGAATGCTTGAAACACATCGAGACTGTTCAGAATGAGTCCAATGTTTACTTCACTGAAAAAAATAATGCTTATAATCTTTGTAGGTATTTAAGGGTTTGGCTTTTTAGCTTGCACTCTGTATCTGAGAGGTTATAGATACAGCAGAGCTTCTGGAGGGTCCAATGTTTATTTCATATGACTCCAAATGTACAAGATGGATGATGGAAGATATCCTCATGACATCCTTGGTCAATAAGATAATTAGGTGGTGCGGACTGTGGTTGAATGTGTTCATAACTCCTTCAGATGTTTGTTTTTGTTGGTATTTTCGTGCAGATGAGTTATGGAGCACGCCGTGTGTAGGTTTCCTTATCGCTCTCTGCACTCCCCTCCCTCCTGTTTAAGGGCTCACAGATATGCAGCCGTGTCTGACTTTCGACTTTGCATCCCGTCCCAGAATGAACGTTTGGTCTTTTACTAATCTTAAAGGAAAACTATGGTTTATTACAGCGTGAGGATTATTTTCACAGCTCCTATGATAACTGTGATAAACCCACCAAAGCATTTTCTGAGATCTCTGAATGCGGCAGCGCTGTTAAAAATAGCGACAGCAGTGATTTGTTATCAACCTTTGCTGTTACCTTTCTCCATGTTTTCTAGACTGGAAACAAACATGTACCTGCCTGGATCTTCTCATTCATTCATGCTCTTCCTCTTTCAGGAAAGTGGCTCCATCTACCTCCAGTTCACTTGCTCCACTTCACTCCAGCTCGAGGTCATCTTCGAGGTGCTCGAAGAGTACGACTGGACCTCCTTCTCTGTGGTGACCACTCGTCACCACGGCTACGAAGACTTCCTGGCCATGGTGGAGGGAATGACGGATGGTTCATTCATCGGCTGGGAGAAGAAGAGTGTGGTGATTCTCAACGTGACCGATGACCCCGGTGGGGCTCGAACCAAACGGCTACTCAAAGACAACGAAGCCCAGGTGAGGCAGCGAATGTCGCTTTTTGTTGTTCCCCAAATTTATTCCCATTTCCTGATTTGTTGTCAAAAGACAACAATAAAATCTGATATTCAACATCTAACCTGAGAAATCTGTTTGCACAACACCTGTCCTTCATCTTGACGAGCGATCTACCTTCAAACGCCTTCGTCTGTAGCCTGAGGCTCAGCTAACCAACATCTGTAAAGGCTCCGCGAGCCTTGACGAAACAGATGGCAAACACAGCGAATCTTCATTTTCAGAGTGATCCGTTCCTCCATTTTCACTGTGACCTCCAGCTTTCAGCTGCTCCCCTTCGCCTTGAAAGTCACAACAAAGACGGGAGAAAACAACACTAGACCTGAAAGTGTGTTTTTTTAGTTTCTCTTTCAGGAGGATTTCGTCATGTAGGCTGCTCACAGGATCATAGACGAACTCTGATAACACACCGCATGGCAAGACAAATGAATAAATATAAACTGTGGAATCATTTCATTTGGCTTTTCAGAGTGAAAATTAAATGTTTAAATGAAAACATCTTTGGACTCCTGTTGTTGAGGAGAACGGTATCGGACACGAACACGCAACTGTAGACTGAATCTTGTTTAAATAATTCATCTACAGCACAAAGGAAATGCGCCGTGCAGGTGAGCGGAGCCGGCGGCAGGATGACGTAGGGCTGCTGGTGACAGGAATCCAAACTATCTGGCAGAGTCTGGGAGGTAGAAAGTGTCTTTCATGTTGCCGCGGTTGATTGTGAATGAAAAACAGGTGATGAGGCAATCAGGCAGGTGAGAGGGAAACTGGAGGCCATGCCCAGCGACACACACAGACACACACACACACAGACAAGATAGGAAAATACACTGGAGGCAAAAACAGCTTCCACACGACGCCTACAGCCAACGTTCAGTGAATGAATATTAATCATGTAAACTGACCGGTCTGATCTCAGACACACGTCAGGTTTGTCAAGATGTGACATGAAACAGGTGCCCGTGTTTGTTGACATGAAGGAAAGCTAATCTGGACCGAGGTTTGAAGCTGGTTTCGTGTTCTGTTGACTGACTGGCAGAAAATTCATGGTTAATGCATGAAATGAAAAAATTCTCCTCTCCATGCTGTAGCAGAAAAAAAAATGCAATTTAATTTCAGCTGGACTGTAAAAACTCAATACGAATAATATTAATACACATTGTCGGATCGATATATTTGCAGTGCTCCTTGTGCCTGCATTTATGGCACTGTAAGTTATTTCTTCAGATGTTTTAACCAGGAAGAGGTTTTGAGGAAAGGCTATAAGATTTTATTTAAAATTGGCCCCTCGCTCGCAGTAAAAGCTTTATTTAAGAGAGGGTTGACTGAGGACACACTATTCATTTACGCTGACATCCTCAGGGACCACTTACACACCCACACACACTATCGCGCACACCTGGGAGCTTTATAGTGTGACTGCAGCGTTTAACTGTTGATGCTCTGCAACGTAATGCAAAAAGATGTCATGATGGCGAGTCCAGCTTTCTGTCGGGTGGGTCTGAGTGAATTTTGCATGTACGGGGCTCCATGGTCAAGGTCTTACTGAAGAATATTTCAGATTTTATGGGCAGGGAAAGACGTGAACATGAAGGAACGGTCACAGTCTGATCAGGTTTAGGGACTAAAAGTGGTTAGTTTTATGAAAACATTGGTTCTCAAAGATGATTTCAATGGGTCCAACATTGACTTTTGGTCTTACACCTGACATGAACAGCAGCTTCCTGGGTGAAAGTCCTGAGTGAGTCCAATAATGCTAGAGAGACCTGGTAAGATGAACATGTAGGGTGAATTAGGAACATCTGGTGGACGTCCATGCTCCCTCCAAACTTACGCCTCTGCAGGGCTTTCTCATGCATCCCATGGGAGGCTGGAGACATTGAATCCATGAGTGTGCCATGTTCAAAGCCTCCATTGTTGAGGTTGCTGGTGGTCAGAAGGTCATTGTTGCCTGTTGTGGTGGCAACTTAAGAACCAGCTTGGGGATGGCTTGGTGTAGCAGTAATGTGGGTATTTTGCTGGACCATCGAAGGGAGTTGACCCAGAAGGCAAAGCTCTCATCTACATTCCAACTCTCACCAATGTTCATGAGCTTTGGGTAGTGAGTGAAAGAATGAGATTCCTCCGCAGGGTGGCTTGGCGACAGGGTGAGGAGCCTGGACTGAGAGTAGAACTGGTCCTTCTTGCCGCGAGGAGCCATCTGAGGTGGTCTGGGCATCTGATTGCCTCATGGTTGCCTACCTTTGGAGGTGTTCTGGGCACGTTCAACTGGCAGGAGACAGGAGTCAATCTGGCCTCTGAATGCTTCGGGATCGCCCAGGAAGAGCTGGAATGCTTTCCTGTGGAGAGGGACATCTGGAACCGGTCCTGCTATGCCTGCTGCCACCACAACCAGAACCTGGAAGCAGAAGGAAATGGATGGATGGAGCTCACCCAACTTCGACAGCACCTCAAAACATCACGCCGGAGGACGGCTCCAGAAATGATGCTACAGGGCGTCATAGTTTGAACACATGGCCAAGCTGCTGCATTGGTAGTGAGAACAACAAGCTGGTAGAAGAGGAAAGGGTTTTAAAGTTGTTTACAGTGGAAGAAAAAAACGCTACCACAAGAGAGAGGAAGAAAAGACTGTTATTTTTCTGAGCATTCTGGTTGATTTTTGTGTGAAGACTTTTATATTTGCTTGTCCCTGTGGTAACAAACTGCTGCAACACCAGTTTCCCACTTAAAGGCCCCTCATGGATACACTTCACTGCTAGCTGACAGTATTTTCAGTTTTTCACTGCTTTCACATGGAGAAGTATGCAACCCCAGTAACTTATACTAAATATTCTAAAGCTCTGGGGTCTTGGTTAGCAGCTTTCAAATGAAATCGACTTCAGAAGGCCGGCTATACCAGGCCCCGCTGAGAACAAACTTTTTCTAACCTTTAACAACATAAAAGGTGAGAAATGAAGAGACTGTTAAAAAATTTGCTGTTAACATAAAGGCTGCAGTGCAACAACAATACAGTCCAGAAGAAATGGACAGTTTGGACCCAGTGGACATTACCTGAGCGACCTTAGCTGTGCTGGTCTAACACTTCGGATCTCCCCAACACCCATCGTCTCCTTCGTCTCTGTTCCACATCTCTCTCTTTCACACCCTGAACCCTTTTTATTCGTATTCACTCCTCGCTCTCGTCATTTCACCATTGTCAGCGAAAATGACCTTTGTCAAAACCCAGTCCATGAAAGGGAGGAAGAAAGAAAGAGAGAGAATGGTGGAGAATGGACAAAAAGCAAGAGGGCCAGATTGGACATGATGTAATGTAATGAAAGTGATATGAAATGTTGAATAGAGAGGAAGTGAATGAAGTCTGTGCCTGGGTTTAGACGTGGTGATGTACACAGTTAGATGTCTTTTCTGAGAAGATGAGTCTGTGCAGGTGTAGCAGATTATATTTCAGAAGCCTTTTAGGCTGATGGAGATGTTGGTCTACTGTGCACACAAATGGTTTATTCCTCTCAAACTTTGGATACTGGATACGGTAGAATCTAAGCAAGCTGTAGCAGGTCAAAGTTTTAACTTATTTTGTGGAATGTCCTTTCTCCATAAACCAACCCATCCATCCATCTTCTTCCGCTTATCCGAGGGCGGGTCGTGGGGGTAGCAGCTTCAGCAGGGAGGCCCAGACTTCCCTCTCCCCGACCACTTCGTCCAGCTCTCCCAGGGGGACCCCAAGGCGTTCCCAGGTCAGCCGAGAGACAGTCCTGGGTCGGGATGGTCGAGCTCCGCACCCTATCTCTGAGGGAGAGCCCAGCGAAGTAAACTCATTTTGGCCGCTTGTATCTGCGATCTCATTCTTTTGGTCACTACCCAAAGCTTGTGACCATAGGTGAGGGTAGGAACGTAGAACGTTCACCACGATGGACCATAAACCACCATTATAAAAGAGACCGTCTCTGTTAGGACATGGAGGTTTTGGGCAGGTCCAGAGAAAGTTTACTGTGCATATTCGGTTTGCCGCACAATCAAGAAGTAACCCTGGAAGCTTGGCGTATGCCCCAGGTGAGCACTGGACAGGTCATGGCTGTGGGCTGTTAGTCTTGTTCACGATTTTGAAGGTACCTTGAATGCCATTGGTATTTAAGGTATAAATTTGGAAGTACTCTGTGTACTTGATGTTCCTGCCTATTGGTTCAAAGGTTTTCTTAAATCTTAAGCAGGCTGCCGGTGTCAGATTTTATATTTCAAACAAGTTGTTTCCGAAGGTCCGACGTGTTCTGGAAATGTCAGGTGGTACTTTAAACTACTTTAACATTCCGGTGCTAAAATCTGTTTGTCAGCTGAGAACTGCTGTGGCGGCTGAACTATTATTAAATGCCCCTCACTAAAAGGTCCACTTCCACAGCAGCAACAGGCAGCCATGCACAGGACAAGTTCTTGGACCGTCTCCAAGGATGCATTTTTCATTGGGTTTTTGCACTGAAATGTTCTCCTCTGGGTGTTGTGCTCCTCGGGTTCAAGATAAGTGTCATCCATCTGAATTTGATATTGTTAACAACAATATATGAGCATGTGTCCCTGAAAAAACAGCTTATTGCGTCTGTGTTGGGCTTCCAGTGTGTTTTGGATGGAAATTGATCTGGTCTGCTACCTCATCATGAAGTATGTTCCAGTGCCTCTCGAGCTGCTTTCAAGAAGCGATGATGATTGAACTAAAAGGCTTGAGTGAGGAAACAACAGAGCGTCTAATGCAAAAGTCTATCATCACATCAATGCACCACTTCCCTTGAAAATTCATCGGTGATTGGACGCATGATTGGGCTTCTTTGAGCTTGCATCGCCACGACACGGCGGATTTAAAAGTGAGTGAACAGTCAAACTGCTCGGTTAGTTTCAGGGGAAAACGAAAGGCCTTTCTGCCGGAAAGCAAACTTCACCCACGTGCAGTCAGAAATGAAAGTGGCCCTGTTGGCTTCTCTGCTTTCAGCAGTGCAGCTCTGCTGCCAGCGAATTGTCCACCATTGTACTACGACGCCGCCTGTCATCTTTCCTTTCATTAGCGCGTAGTGTTGCCCACACCTTGTCACCTCTCCGTTTTGAAATCCTGTAGCGGGGTTGCATGCCAATTTCTGCATAATCCTCCCGTGACATCCAGCCTTTGATGAAAATCCAGAGTCGTCATGTATCTATAGGAGCATGGTTTAGCACTGAAAGGTGTTTGTGAATTGGACAAGCCCCGCACTGTGTGTGTATGCTAAAACCCCCCGTCAAACACACGCATGCACGCTCTTGATGTTGGAATCACTGATTAAATTTGGTTCAGTCTCGTCTGCGCTGCGATGTGGGTGTAATTTAAACAGAGACGGCTTCCCGACTTTTCTTTACCGCTCTCTCTATCTCATCATCTCTCCTCGCCTCTTCCCGCTGCCCCGTATTTCTTTCTCCCTCTCTTGTCGTACATTAAGATGTCTCGCAAGCTGCGTCTGGATGTGAACAATCTGTATTTCATTTACACCTGAAATTAAAATTAGCCTCCAGTGCCCCCAAAAGACTTCCTCTGCCCCTTGCAAAATATAAATATGCCTGGCCCGACAACTTTCTGTCACAGCTAATGCAAATTTATTAATCTTACGTGTCTTTTATGCATAATCTTGGAGGCGCTGGGGACGGTGTAGTGCTGCATGGGCCATTTATTTCACTTCAAAGCCAAGAATCCACCAATTAGCATATCGCAGACATCAGCTGACGATCGCATCGCGCTGTTGTGACTGGGAGGAAAGATAGCAGGCGTGTTGTTTTTCCTCCGCATGTCTGAATCACTTAAGTTTATCATTACAGGGGAACAAAACCATGACAAACCAGTGCAGCCGCGGAACATTCCTGCACGATGCATTAACTTTCTCATGCAGACTTTGATATTAAACCGGAGCAATACTGTCCTGATGTTATCACCTTGTAAAATACGAGGTTGGATTTATCAGCAAGCGGACATGGGAAGGATTCATTCGGACTGTCCTTCAACTGTATGATGAATGCTCCTCACCAGCTAATCGCTAACTTTGTCTGTCCCTTACTGTATTCTGGCGACCTTTAAAGACAATAATAAATAACTGTACTGCAGCAGCATTTTTTTTAAATGTTTCCTACTTTTGTTTTGAGAATACGCAATATAAAATGCATGTTCCCTTTAAAACTTCACGTAAGAAACTGGAGTTCTTCCTGACATTATCTTGAGTATTTCTCTCTCTGAGTACTGAGTACTGAGTGTGGCGAGTGTACAGTGCCAGATACAGGTTGTGTTATTCCTGTCGTAAATCAGGAGAAATGCGAGGATGCTGCAAAACTCTGCGGAGCTGTCACTCTGATTGTTTTCACATTACACATTTGATCCACTGTCAGTGTGATATGTTTTATTAGTGCGGCTTTAAGTTACATATGATGGGCAGCTGTGTGTGTACTCTGTTCTTGTTATTGACTTTTAGTTGCGCTGGTGTGTTTTGCGGTCAGCACTCTGGACCTCTGACATGATGTGAAACTTAAAACTGATGCTGTAAGAGAAACAGTCGATACTCCAAAACATCCCAGACTGTCAGGGGAGCGTCGCAGCGTCAAATTAAAATATCAACTTCAAATGGACTACAAGCACTCAGCGATAAATGTCCATGTAAGGTGCCAACAAAGCGCTCACGGTATCATCACAGTAGCTTTCATTATATACGACCATTTTGAGGACACTTCAACTGGACTGGAACCAGGAATCGAACCTACGGACTACATGACCCACACTTCCACCTGAGCCACAGCTTCATCGAGTTCTTTCATGGGTGAATATTCAACATTTTGAGCTTTTCAACCTGGATGTAGATGCGATTAGGCTCCGTCGTGATAAAATATGGAGGCCTGCGGGAATCTAAATGAAATGTTTTCTTCTGAAATGAAACGTCCAACATTTTGAAAAATGAGACACCTGCACTAAAGAAGTGATTGATGGCGCAAAATCATAACGAATGACTCTTTCTGAAGGACGGCGGGAAGCAGGGAACGCTCTTCCAAGGATGAGAGGAGGAGAACACTTTGACAGATCGGCTATATTTTATACGTATAGAGCGACTTCGCTGACGCTATATGCAAAAAGGTCCAAATATACCCGGACTGCTCAGAGGACGACGTGGCTGACGGGGATTGAGCGTTAGCTTGGACCTCAACGCCGACCCCCGATTCCATCTGCTGCCGGCCGAGTGGGAGGGACAGGCGTCATCTCGCCGTCCTCTCTGACGCGAGTAACGGCGGTGAATGTGCAGCATGTGACAGGATCCACAGGCCGAGCGCATGCTGCTCACGAGAGCGTGTCAGAAAAAAAACTAATCTCAGTTTTATAACCTCTGCGATTGTCTTGCAAGACTGTGGCGCAAATTTTCCTCAAGTACTTCCTCTGAGTAATCATCTGAAGCACCCTCAGCATCACACACACACACGCACACACACACAGCGTCTTTCCTTTCCTCTCACCCTCTTCTAGTTTCACGTTTTTTTTACTCGCTTTGTCTTTTTAATCTTGTCCTCCCACCCCGTCCATTCAATCCCCCTCTTTAATAATGTATGAAGGGGAAATGCAAGCGGACCAAGAGGCAGCGTTTTTCACTGTGTGCAAAATAAATAAAGAAATAAATGAATGGCAGCATGAATGTGGACGTGCTCTGATGTGTGAATGAATATGATCTGTAACTGTACAGGAATCATGAAAGAACATTATGAGGCGGAGATGAAAAACAGGAAGCATCTTTTATTCTTCACGTCCACATCCTTTTTCTTCCTCGCTCTGTTGCTTCCCTCCTTCCCTCCTTCTTGTTCCTCCTTTCCTCCATCTCCACCCTTCTTCTTCTTGCTCCGATCTTTCTTCCTGTCTCCTTCCCCTTTCCTCTTTTGGTAATTTTTCCTTTCTTCCCTTACATCTCTCCTTCTCATTCCTTTCCCTTCACTCCCCATCAGTCTATTCCTCCTTTTATCCCTCCATCCTCTCTCCTGTTATGCCTGTCCTTTCCTTCCTTATCTCCTTCCCTTTTTCTTGCTTCCAACCTTCCACCCTTAACGCTCTCTCTTCCTCTCATCCTCTGTCAGGTCCGTCTGCTCTATTGTTCCCTGGAGGAGGCTGAACTGGTTTTCCGGGCAGCCTGGGCGGCGGGTCAGGCCGGGCCCAGTCACATGTGGTTCGCCGTGGGACCCGCCCTGTCTGGCTTGGGCCTGGAGGGGTTGCCCAAGGCCCTGTTCGCCATCCGACCACAGGGCTGGAGGGACGAGCCGCGAAGGTATGAGCAGTCGATATGCTGTATGTAGATTATAAAACATAAATGAGCAGCAGAGCAACAGAACTCCTTTTAGATTCATACGAATCGTATCTGCTCTACTGAGAACCGTCCTCCATAGTGTGTGTATCCTCAAGCTCGAGAATGGACCTCCAAGATCATTTTTTGAAGTCTGCAAACGTCAGATAACACGAGCCATGAATGATACCAAACCAGGCAAGGCTGCAGCAACACAAAATAAAAACCTACTGAGTGACCAAGGGTGTTTTCTATTGACTAGCAAGTCAAGTTTTCATTAGAGAAGATGTTATTTATTCAAAAATAACATTGTCCTTTCGTTTCTTTACACCACCCACACTCTTAACTTTCATGGCGACGTGCAGTGAAAATGCAGTCCTTTTCATTTTCAATGTTAAATCAGCTTCTCTGAAACACCTGAACTCAGAAACACAGCTCATCTGGAACTACAGACTACGGAAGAAAAGAATCTGCACGCTCAAATCTGTGCAAAAATCTTTTTCATGAAGTCAGAGACCTTCTGCAAGGCAAAACCTCAGAGAAGTGGAAGTAGCAGTACGCCAAGTGGAGGGAACGTCACCTAATTAGCCTTTATAACAAAAAAATGTCTGAAAATATAAAAGATATAACCGAAGGACGACTTCTGAACTGCTCTTTGTAAACTTGTGCATGTTCTTCAAATGTTCTTTAGCTCATAAGAAGCAGTCTGCATCCCTCTCTGGTGCTACAGAGTCTACAGTCTGCTGTGCAGCTGGAAATCGATGCATTTCTAATGCTGCAGCTTCTTTTCTCTTAGCTGAATTTACATGCATTAGGTGAGTTCTGCAGTGCCGAGCCTCGAAGCTGCTGAAAGTTCAAACTTATGACTTTAAAAAATACATGAGCATCAGTGTGAAAATACACATTCTCTATCTCATCTCCAAAACACACACATTTTGTGCACCTCCGTGTTTTTTTTTTTTTTTTTTGCCCTGCAGCAACACACGGAGCTACGCAGTAAAGTTTTACAACCACCTGCTCAGTCTGTGATGTATTCTCTGCTGCAGGGATGACCTGATTTCACCACAGGGATCATTAAATTTTCATCTAATCTAATCTAAATAGACTGACCAAGTGAATCCAGGTGAAAGGTAGAATCCTTTATTGATTTTTGCTTTTAAATCCTCCTCAGTCATGACAGGACACGCGGTGGGAGGCAGAATAGAGAGGATTTTTTTTGCATTTTATGAATGAATTTAAATAATGCAGTTCAAAGATGAAGATTTTGCAAGTGAGATTTTTGTTAAATTTTATTGCCACAGAAATCCAAACAAGATTTGGACGATAAGTTTTACATTTTGCACAAAACACTGGTTAAATCAGCCGTTGTACAGCAGCAGGTACATTTGGAGCAGTGAAAGCTCTTTCATACATCATCCCACATACAGTATCGCCTCGCCACGTCCCTCTCCATGTTTTATTAAAAACCCTTGTACCTGCTGAGATGCAGCATTTCGACTGCATCTGATTCCTCTGCTTGTAAAATTAGTGTCCGTGCTAGAAGGAAAGCCCAAATGAGCAGCACACTTGTCACTACCAGGCAGAACGTCACGGTTCATTGTGAAACGCAGATGGTGACTCGGGCTGGATACTTAAAAGGATGTGACCAGCGCAGATGGGTCCGTCTGAAGACTGTCAGTCTGAACTCGGATCGGAACTTATGGTGCATTCGGACACGCCGGCAGCAAACAATTACAAAGTTCTTGCTCATCAGAAAGTCTTGGACAGGTTTGTCGTGACTGCGGGAGAAGCCAAGAGCCAAGACAAAACCCATCCAGTGTCATTTCTGCAGTCAGTGACCCGGTTCAGCCTCATCTCAGACGTCTGGTTGCTACTACACTAGCTATTGTACTTATTAAATATCTAAATAAACTAACAACTAAACCATCATTACCGTGGCAACAGAGAAACAGGCTTCAGCGAGTACGTTGGACTTTCTTTTGTCAAGCAGCTGCTTTCAAAGTCAACAATGAACCTCCAGGCTCGAGTGTGTGAAGCGATTAAAGGCCACAACAAGCAAAATCTGTAAAAATGCTGGATGTCCAACAGTGTAGTCTGTTCTAGGATTTTAAATACAGCTAATTTAGCTGATGATACTTGTAACGGAGTATTTGTACACTGTGGTATTGCTTCTTTTACTTCAGTAATGGCCTGTTTTTATATTGGTCTATTAAAATGAGATATTTACCATCTTAATGATTTGATCGCCTGATCGTGCCATAACACACTTGACCAGTGCACAGCGATTGCTGGATACTGAGGGGAGCCAAAGGATAACTGTGAATTAAGTACTTGAGATCTGACCCAACAGTATGTGCTTCCCCCTCAGCGGCATATTACACCAGGCGTGTTCTGTAGCTGCTTTCTGCTTCCTGCCGCTGTGTTCACGACTGCTGATGACGGACCTCCAGAGAGACAAATGATGCTCACGACGTGGACCAGCAGTTTTGGTTAACATGTTAAAGAAACGGCACGCTCGCTGTGACGGGAGCGGAGTCTTACCCCGCTGCACCGCAAACAGCTCCGTTTGAGTCACATGTGAAATTACGTTCCAGCTTGTTAACTGATTCATCTAATCCGAACATGCAAGAGGTGTTTTTTCACTCAGATCCCTGCTGGAGAGCAGCATATTGTACGTGTCACTCGACTCGAACATGTGCAGCAGCTTCCTCTCCTGAAGACACCATGACTGTGAATTAATTCCCTGTGAAGAAGACAGAAATTGTGGCAGAGCACTTTTGAACTTTTGAACTCTCTTCAACAGTCCGTCTTCGCTTCGTGTCCCGTCCCGTCAACGTGTTTGAAGTGGTAATGCTCTGAATAATGGAAGCGAGGCTCCATTGAAAGGCTTTATCATTTTGGATCCTTGGATCGGGCTTCCTGCCGGTGTGGAGCAGGCCTTATCATCTTCTGATATAACTAGACCCTATTGTCGGTCTTAAATGTTTATTTAACGTCATAAATCTGAGCGGCGTGTATAATCAGAAGCGAGGAGTGTTTGGTGGTGCTTTTATCCGGCGAGTTACAAATCAGAGTTGACTTTACAGCCGTATTAAAGAGCAGTGCATTTTAAAGAGTCTCTGGCTTTCTGTGAAAGCTTCCTGCAGATCAAAGTCTGATCTATTATTAAACCGTCCTGAGACAGACGGCATGCGAGAGTGAGTGCTAATATTTATTTATTGGAATGGAGGATACCTGACACATCAGGATGTTCAGTTCTTCTGAAGTCGTGCTTGTATTAGCTTCCCGGCACCGGCTGCGTCACTCATGATTCACCGTTATTGTCTCAGCCGCTCAGCGACGTCCAATCGTTTCTGTGCAGGTGCCCAAGTTGGTTTTATAACCTTGTATAAATGTTTCCTCTAGTTAGTTCAGTTTTTTATTGCACAAACAGGTGCCGAGCACATAAGGACACTAAACGTTCGTATTACCGCTGCAACATTTCGAGGAGAGAAATGTTTTACGTCGAGCGTGTGCCGCACCGAAACACGTCAAATGGACTAAAACAAACAGGTAAACTCAGCCTGCCTGGATGTCAGCACAGTGTGTGCACAGCAACAAGTCCTTCACGTTAAATGACAAAATAGTTGTCTGAGTTGTTTGTCCATGCCCTGGAGGGAGACATGGGCTCTATTTCATAATGCGGCTCTTACTAGAGGTTTTGAAAAACAACCTGCAGATCCAGTATGATTTCTTTCTTCACTTTGGAAAGCTGTAACCCGAACTCTGCACCCAGCCCTGACCGAACCTTCACCAGTTCAATCTATACCCTGCTTCTTCTGTGTATATATGGTTAGCCTGCTAGCTAACAGGATAGTCCATGTGCAGAATAATATTTTACATCTTTTGGAAAGCAGATTTTCTTTTTGAATGGAAAACTACCTGTTCTTCCTGATCCAGGCCCTGAGCTAAGCTTAGCATGTCCCGGACCAATCTGTCTAAGAAGTCAGCTCTTATCAGGAAGGAAGCAAATGCATTTCCTAAAATGAACCTGGACAGATAGTGAAGAGTTTTGAGCTGATGAGAAGACGCTTTGCTTTTTGCTCTTTAGTCTTGATTTATCTCCTCTCCGTGCAGAGAAGTGCACACACCCACGAAACACCAGAACCTCATTTGTAGAAATTGGGCAATTCTGCAGCGTTTCAGTCAGTGCAGATGTAATTACTTTCAGTTTTGTTGAAGTCACACATAATTTAAAGTGCAAAGATGGGAGTGCTTTTAAATTTTGCCCCATTCATCTTCAAGGTATGAGCAGGAGGAGTCGTTTCTTTGTTCCACACGAGTTCAGCGCTATTAAGTTTGAGTCTTGTTGCATGTTCATTGTCACTGGGTATGCACTTCTTCAAGCTGTGACAAGTGTCTTCTGCCCAGACAGTCTGACTTTCTTCTGTATTTCCCAGGACCTCAGCAGTGTCAGAAAAGACCTTTTTAAAATGTCCCGGTGTATCTGTCTCACATTGTTCTCTCCTTAATCCTGCAGGCGCATTGCCAAAGGTGTCTCTGTGCTCACCCATGGGGCGATGGCTCTGAGGAGGGACCAGGGGGCCACCAGCCGCTCGCAGTACGCCGGCAACTGCCACAGCGACGGCAACCAGACTCACAGAGTGCCAGACAGAATCAGGTGAGAGGGAGGGGAGAGAGGGTGACTTTGAATCTCGATGTCATGCACAGCAGCTTCTGACACACAGAGCAAACAGCAGAGCGGCGTGGAAAAGTAAATAGTGGCAGGCGGCCTTAATGAAGCTTCCACGTTCAGAGCAAATCCAGAGAGCTGAGTCATTCTGGCCTGGAAACAGCTGCTTGGTTTCCATGGTGATGTTTTACAGGTGAATCTCCACACGGTGGCAAGTGACGGATACCTGGATGTTACAGACGCTTTAGACTGAGGATTGATTTCTGCATGATGACCAGGAGGTCACTGGTTTCTTGCTTTGTCTTTACATATCGAACTTCTATGCATTTAATAATCGAAGGCCGTGACACTGAGAGATTATCGATCATCAGTATTGACGGATCGTACGGTGACATTGTGGTGCGTTCATGTCCTGCAGGAAAGCGAGCTCCTACCGTATCAGTGCAGATTTCCACCACTGATACAAAAGAGCAAACAGATCTGAACAGGTTTGGTAAAATATTACAATTATCCAACATTCAGTAGCTGCATGTGGCAGCTAACGATGGCGTGTCCGTCAAAAGACTGAGCCTGCTGCCTGCTCCCAATTAGACTGTTTGGCTGAAGGACTAATGGTGTTTTTGGGTCAACGTGTAAATCACCAGGATGTCCAGTCACTAACGACATGGTAAAATCACTGGAAAGTCTGTAATACGAGAGCTCCCAGTACAAGCTGTGACATTTAACGCTAAAATATACATGATGTGTAAACTTCGACAGGTCGTCATAAAAAACAGACATATCCTGCTGTAAACTTGATTAAGAGTGGCTTAATAAAAGTAGCTTGGAAGCAGCGTCGCTGACGAGCACCTTCAACAGTGATGTCCGTTAAATAATAAACCGTTTGTTGGCGACCTAATGTGGAAAAATGAATTTTGGGAAACCGAAAGAAAAAATCTGCCAGATGTCGAAGGTATCTTAAGATGAGCAAACATAAAACCCCAGATTGTTGCCAAACCTCTCACTGCACTTTAATTCACCTCCAGACATTTTTCACGTCTGTGTGATTGTTAAAAAAAACTAAAATCAGGTACAGTATCTCTAAAACATCTCAGTTTTACATTTACATTTCGGACGATCTGCCCTTCTTACCCAGAGGGATTTTAATAAGTGGAAGGACAATGAGCAGACGAGCAGAATCGCACCAAGTCCAACTTTTAACTGCATGCTTGATTGACTGCTGGTGCTCTTTGGCACAATCCCCTCTGGGAACTGTTTGGAGGAGTCAGGTTTCGCTCTCCTTTCAGCTGTCAGGAGTTACAGGAGCTGTCTGGTAACCTGCTGCTTGACTGGCTCTGGAGATTTGTGTTCGAATTTACTAATGCGGCTGAACTGAACGCTCGCAAACAAATTGTCAGCAGAGGCGATGCAGAATATATGCACGGACGGCGGCTTGTACATCGTGTTCCATTAAGTCACCGCTCGGGGAACGCGGACGGCGGAGGGAAGCCCTGATCTCGACAGGTAATGTCAAAATGCCCCTGAGCAAGGCACTGACTCCCTCGCTGCTTCATTTGAATGGCCATGCTGCGCTGGCTCTCAGGCCTCGCACTGAATTGAATATGAAGACGTGTGTCGCTGGAAGGAAAAAAACAGAAACTCGCAGGACAAATAGGTGTGAAAACAATAGCAGGGAATTTAAATGAAACAGCTGGAGCTGAAATTTGTAACTTTGTGTTTGTTCATGTGCAGCAGCAAAGACGATTTGAGGTTATTCGACGTGATGTTCCTGCAGCTGTTTGGCGGTTTCATCGTTGGTATGCCCTGAAAAGGTCACATGACGTCAGGCTGCACAGGAACACCCAAAACCTCTGCAACAAAAACTGAAGTATGGAGATATACATGCATTTATAACATAGAGTTTTGTCTGTTGTTGTTTCTCCTTTCACTCTGATAGAATAAATAAGTGAGCCACTCAACATAATTTTAAAGGGGGATGTGATTGCACGTGAAGTGACTGAGAGGAATCAAGTGGTTGGTGTTCAAAGTGATTAATTAACGTCTCTTTAAGGTGGCTGTAGCTCGACGTGCAGGGCTTCTGTTTCAATCTTCTGTCCACGTGTGTGTGAAATACTTCAAGTGAGCCGATGTAACTTTTCCTGAAGAGGAAATTGATTTCTTGTTTTGCTTTTTGCTGGTCAGGTTTTATAAACCTTCTCAGATTTGATCATTTTACCGAAATAAAGCAGCTAACGTTAGCCACCTTCAGCTAGCGATCGCACCAGGCCAGGTAAAGCTGTAACAGGAAGTGTTTTGAACGGAGCGTGGCTGCATTTTAATGAGTGTGTGATTTCATCCAAAACATACATAATCTCATTTGAACGTTGACTGAGAAAAGTGAATGTTTACACCTGTTTCCTCTAATTGTACGGCTGTTGTAAGACATTCTGGGAAATTATGCAAACCACCTCCTAAAATCGATGCAGATGAGGCGGTTTGAGGGAGAGAAAAGGCTAAATTACAAGAGTTAACAGCAGAAAATAACAGATTGGTGCAGATATGACAGATTGATGACGGTGTCAGAGAAGTCTTCCCTGCACAGACAACAACTTCGGCTGCAGATGGATGGTTACCGCAGCTTCCCTGCCTGCGCTCTTTAATGAAGTGAGGGGGTTCATTTTCGACTCGGCAGAACGTTTCATGCCCCTCAGAATGGGGCTTTTGAATGCACTCAATCAGCAAGCGGGGGCTGTCTGTCACGCCGACAGGCGCCGGGGCTCGTGGGATTTCCATCCAGTGGCAGTGATAGTCCTGACTACAGCAGCATGAATGACACCTGTAACACGTGAAGGCTTTTACTCTCGGGGGAGGTGAACACCTTTGCTTTGACTGAAGTGCCGCTGACAGAAATGAAACCCAACCTGTTGGTGTTCTCAACAATTGTTCACATGTAAACGACGTTATGGGAGCTTCTCAGTTTTAGAATTAAAGGTCCCACTTGTTGTTTTTAAAGATGGGATGAGTGATGCTGCGGCAGAGCGCGGTGCTCCTTCTGTCTGACTGCAAAATGATGAAATTGCTGCAGCTGCTTTTATCCTGTTGCTTTAATGTGACAGTGAGATGCTAAACTCAGTGTCATTTCATCAAAAGGAGACCCTGTAAGCAGCTACACCCAGAGACTGCGGGGTTAGACTCGCAGCTTGGAAAGGAGCACGAGCTTTATTGGCACTTGTTTGAGGTGAATGTCAATCCATCTCTAATGCCTCTTGACATCTTGGCATTAGATATCAGATAGCTACCTGATACGCCTGAAGAGCACGGAGTGTAAATGTGGTTACTTCATCCATTAAAAAGAAAAATCTCCTCCGTGACGCAGAATGTCAGACTGTCACCTCCCTGAACTTCTGCTGCAAGTGTTGGCAACGTAAAACACACTGATGAAGAACTCAACAGTGGTTCTCAACGTGGGGGTCAGGACACAATAGGGGTCACAAGATAACTTTCTCAAAAGTCGAAGCGAGAAGGTGGAACCTCTGGTCTTTCTTTGTGATTGATGAAAAATATATTATTCGTCCAACATCTGTGATTTCCAGTGTCGGCAGGATGAGAGAAAGCAACTCGCAGCGATGTCGACTCTTTAAAGACGTTCGGCTCTGTATGCTGCGTTCATACACGTTAACAGGCTCATTAATTCAGTAATATGAGGACGTATTTCTATCTGTTGTTATTGTTCTCTGAGGCCTGGAGCCGACATGCAGACTGTGAAGTTGTTTTGTCTGTGGGCAAAGCGACACTCCTCCTTTCATGTGTTATATTACAGTAATCCCCGAACAGGCTCGGGCAGATGAAGGAGCCTTACAAAGGAGCGAGCTCCAAACTTTCCACAGCTGCTTTACGAGGCTCCAGTTGATACACAGAAGATTGACTTTTAGTGGATAATCCTAATACAAATCCTGAATTTCCAACCCCAGTGCCAGACAACGTCAACCCTGGATTTATCCGGTGATGTTTGATTTTGTCCACTGACTCTCTGGATGTCGGCTCAGAAATGTTGCAAGGACGTTTTTTAAACGTACAGGAAGGGCGTGCTTGGTGGCGGTGGATTTCTTTTAATGAATCTTGTTTTGTTTCCGACTTACTTTGGGTCGGCTCCTCGTGTGACTGATGCCATGACCTGTCGTGAAGCTGCTGCTGAAAAATGGCAGCTCTCTTTGTTTCGATGGTGATGCCTCTCAGACATCAAGACGTCGACTTTCACACTGACATAAAACGCAGTTCATTAATTAGAGCTCCATACCTGCCAACGGTTCTCCTGTAGTCGAATGAGTAGTGCTGAGGAGTGAATGCATGCTCAGCAAATCCACCCTGAATAATTAGTCGTTAAAAGAAGGTTGATTAGAATTTTGTTCTTGTTTCAGTCCCTCCCAGTCGGGATCCCGACATCAGCCTTTAATATGCTGGACAAGCTTATATCTAAATTTATATGGCAAAACAGGAGACCAAGAGTGAGACTTAAAACGCTCACACTTGGGAAAGACAAGGGTGGACTCGGCCTCCCTAATTTAAAATATTATTTTTGGGCAGCACAGCTGACAGCAGTGGTAGCTTGGATTAATAATGACATAGAATCAGGATGGGTGAACATAGAGCAGAACTCGCTACCAGCAATACCTCTATCCACTTTGGTGTTTCTAAATAAGCAGTCCCAGAAGAACTTTGAAATTAAAAATGTATGGGTAAAACACACCTTAAACGTATGGTCTACAGTCCAAAAGAGAATTAGAGGAACAGTTGCCCTCTCAAGGGCTATGCAGATTCCTGAGAATCCGGATTTCCCCCCTTCAACAACAGATATCACCTTTAAGAGATGGGCAGGTAAAAACCTGAAGGTTATAGATCAATTAATGTGTGACACTGGTGTACGGCCATTCTCATACCTCCAGGACAAATACCTTTTACCCCAAAGTCATATGTTCCGTTTCTTTCAGATAAGGAATTACATCACAAACCATACAGACTGGAATATGATTAAAAATGCCCCAACGAACACAGAAACTTACTTCATTAATATAATTAAACACCATCTACCCAATAAAAAACATGTTTCCCATTTATACAGAAATCTGTTACTCGATACACCTGACAATACTCTCTATATCAAAAACAAATGGGAACTGGAGTTAAATATTATAATTGAGGATGAGGAGTGGGAAACAATATGCAGTGGATGTCATAAAGGTATCAATAGTAACATGTGGAAGGAGTTTGACTGGAAGACAAAGACAAGGTTCTTCAAGACGCCTTCCGTGGTCTCTAAATTCGTAGATAACCCAGTTGCAATATACTGTTGGAGAGGATGTGGAATGGTTGGCGACCACTCACACATATTTTGGGATTGTCCAGTGATGCTTCCTTTCTGGAAGGGGGTAAAGAACGAGATAGATAAAGTTCTGGGAATTAATATAGTATTTACCCCAAGTCAGTTTCTTTTAGATCTAACTTCTGAAGGCATGTACACTAGAGACCAAAAGCATTTGTTACATACACTCTTGATGACTGCTAGGAAAATGGTGACAATAAAATGGATGAACCCACAGCCACCCACAGTGGCACAATGGAAACAGAAGTTGAGGGAGGTGTATGGAATGGAGGCTTTAACTGCTCAATTACAACTGAGATCTGATGTTTTTGAGAGGAGGTGGCTACCTATAGCCAGATACCTCTCTAACTGAAGGGAAACCCACAATATCCTGGAATGTCTTAAATGTCCACTTATTTATTTATTATTTTTCACTCATCTGTACTATTCAGTTTTCCGGGCCCACAGCCTTTCGTGTTCATGTCTTTAGCACTGTCATACTATGCATGATCTGTGATGTTGTCAAGGAATGTTTGTATTCTCTTTGTATTCTCTTTAATAAAAACAAAGTTCAAAAAAAAAAAAAAAAAAAAAAAAAAAAAGAAGGTTGATTTTATTAATTATCTGATGGATTTATGGAAACGCTGAGACAACGTTCTTCTGCACAGAGACATCGCGGAGCATAAATCTTTGGGTGGAAAGTACGGCTGGACAGCTTCACTCAGACGTCGTGCATCATCTTCGCAGCACATACAGGAAGAGTCAGATGCACATTTTAAGAGCTGTTTTGCTTCCTAACGATCTCCATCAGTCAGACTGTTCCTCTCTGTGCACGCTGACAGCCGAGACAGATGTGTGTTTAACCCAAAAAACAAGAACAGAGCGTAAAACATCGACGGAGCTGCATGACTGCACCAGCCAGAGAAATGCCACGGCTCCGCAGCCAGCTGCTCGCGTACACGGACTGCGGCGACACAAATGTCAGGATGTACAGACAGAGGAGAAGGAGGGAGCGCGTGCGAGAAGACAGGAAATGTGTGAGATGGAGGTTTGGCAGGCGGAGCTGGAGAAGAGCTGAGAGGATGGAGAGAGAGAGAGAGTAAATGGGAGATGACAGGAGACAGAGGCAGAGATAACGATGATGATGACGACGACGATGATGATGATGGCGGTGATTTGGCTGTCTGCGTGGAAATCGTTTTGCAGCTCACAGGCATCAGATTATAAACAACAGAACAACTGATGCAAGAGGCGTTTAAATAAAACTCCTGCTGCGATATTTAACTTACAGAGCGTCGGATGTTGGCGTGACACAGATGTCGTGTTTGAGTACGTTAAAAAGAAAAATCATCCCGTCAGAACGGCAAGATCTGCGTAATCAGAGGAGATCTCTTCAAATCAAACTTTTATATTGCATAATTCATTTCCGCTCAGCTCGTGTCAGTATGTCCACTCTCTTTCACGCGAACCATCTTGAACATCTTTAGCTGCAGTTTTTGTTGGTAAATCTTCACAACCAGAGAGAGAGGAGCGAGCTCAAAGATGTATGGCTCAGCATTTTGCAGACTGTGATTGCCGTGATTGGTGAAACTCACAGAAAATCACGACGACTGGGAAAAATTTGCAGAAAAATTCTCGGGGATTGGTTGAATTTGCGTTGATTGTTGCGAGCGCGACTTCCTGGAGGGATTATACTGAAGTCCTGTAACCACTTCAGGATTGTAACAAAATCCTCGTGATGAAGGAAACTGTGCTGAATGAAACACTGGACCGCCTGCTGTGTCTTTTTAAAAACACTGCTCAGACGAATCCAGGTAAAAGCAGAAGTCTCATCCTGATTTGAACGGCTGGAGCGGCTTCATTCATCAGACATGCAGACGGATTTCAGGCCTTGAGACAGCTGAGACGCAGAGTGCATTGTAACTGGATGAGTGAAACACACGACTGACGGAGAGAACGACTATTTGTGTTTTTAAAATCGCATGTTGTAATTCTCTCCGGATTGAAGCTCAAATATAGACACGCTGCAGTGCAGAATGTAGGACAGGAGAAGCAAAGAAGAAAAGATGTTATTATTAACTCTTAATTATAATAGTGCATATTCTTTTTTTCTCCCAGATGATTAAGCTTAATGTAGAAACCCAGCGAGACAGAACGGAGGAGAGAGAATGACAGGAGAGGGGTGAGGAGATAAAACGAGGATACGGAGGTGACGGAAACAGGAGATGGAGAGGAGGAAAAATTGGAAGCGGAGGAGGAGGAGGAGGATGGAGGAGAGTGAAAGAGGGAAAAAAGAAGTATGGAGAAGATAAGCAGGCAGAAAGAGACGGTGGAGGAGGAGAGTCAGACCGAAGCTCAGCCAGTCACCTCAAACCCTCAGGGGGACCGACTGCTCATCTGGAGTGGAGGAGTGTCACACCGCCCGCTCTCTCTGTCTCACTTTTTATTAACAACACACACCACAGTCAGTTTCAGCAGCCAGAACCCTTCGTGCTTCTGCCTGTGAGCGCTCCAGAACTTCAGGCGACGTATCTTTGCCCTCTTCTCTTTTAGGTTTCGATCGTCACACAACAGGAGAGCGACCGGTCAAATGACCGCCAAACGAAAACCACAAAATTAACGTAATTTAAACACCCTGAATTATTACGATGGAGCAAAGTAGCTCTGTGGAGAAACACAAGGGCAGACCGACTGGACTGGAAGAGTAAACATGCCAGAAATATTCAACCTTCAACCTCAATTTGTATCCAGAATTAGAGTTAGAATGTGAAATAACACAAAATTTACCTTCAAATTACAAAGAAAAACATGAAAGTGTTGGTATGGACGTAAACATTTATATACAAATATGAATTACAGATAATTATTGTCATTTTACATACAAAAAACAGTAAAATACTGTAATAATACGTTAATAATATAGTTTTTGTGTCCAAAAATGAGAAATAACTGTAAAACTTTAATTTAGCAAAATCTATAATTTGCCATTATCGGCATGATAAAATAACAGTTTCATATACAATTTAAAAAAACAGAAAATGACTGTAAAATGTATTTGGTTGTTTACAGTTTTAGAGTTGGCTACATGTAGCGTAATGCCTTTCAGCTGACATGTTCATGTAACACTTGCAGTGCTAACAGCTAACGGCAGTATTTCTGGTGTAAACATTGAACCTATCGGTGAGAGACGCGCTCAGCTCTCAGGTTTGCCAGTGCTGAGTCACCTCGGCGAGCAGATGAAAGCAGCTGATCACTTCGGGAGCTGGAGACCTGAGATCGTGTTAAATGAAACGGCTAATTAATTAAGTGTGATTGCATTTGCTATAAATAAAGTTTTCTGGTGCCAAAAGGTCAAACCCACCGACGCTTTACCAGACGCCGCTGATTAAATGCTCATTTTTAGCTCCTTCCATTATGTATGAATCCACATCAGTTGCCTCTTTATAAAGAACTGCATGACACAGAAAGATGAGCAGGATGATCGAGGAGTGTCAGGACTCTGCGTCCGGTCGCAGGACTTTTCATCGTCTGCCTCTCTCTCTCTTTTCACACCTTCCCTCGTTGCTCATCAACATGTCTGCTTGTCACCCTCCCATCTGTCGTGTTTCCTGGCCTGGTATTAGCTGTGTTCCCTCTCTCTCTCACACACACACACACACACATTCACTCTTTTTTCTTCATTGGGCGAGGCACCTTTCCTACCCCTCTCTCTCTCTTTGTGTTTTTGTCTTTCTGATCACTTTGTATTTCATTTTCAGCGTCGGCTTCAGCTTGATTCTCTGGTGTAACATTTGGATCCATCCGTGTTGTTTTGTTCTCTTTATTGCGAGGGACAGAACAGATGGAAATGAGTTCTCTCGGCTTATAAACGTGATATATACACCATGTTTTGGCATCATCAAATCCAAAATAAATGTGAAACAATACCTGAAACTGACATAAAACTGGGGATTGAATTTGAAAGTTACCTGAGGCATAACTAGACAAATAAAGAACTCAGACATAATTGGACCAGATTGAAAAAGCAGTCGATCAGAACAAACTCAAATTGAACACGGTGTTGACGCATTTACTGCGAGGGAAGACCACAGTTCACGCTTTCTGTCTCACCTCGAGAGACGCACTGAAGTTGCTGCTCTGCTAACACGCTGCTGTCACTAAGCCACGTGTGTCGACTCATCATCAGTTATAAGGAACGTAACACGGACGTAGCATCTGTGACATCGTTGTCTTAGTGATCCTGCATCCGCTGGCTCCCTGCCAGGCCAGAAATGAGCAAAGAGCGTGGGTGGAGCCGAGGCGGGCTAAATGAAGCCTGGGTGATCAAACGAGCCACCTGTAACAGCACCCACCTGTCAATCAAAGCGTCCACGCTCTTAATCCTGCATAACTTTAAGCCTTAATATAACCTGAACAGGTGAGCTGTATATAAACTCACCCTCAGTACAGTTGTCATGAACGGGGAAATTATAGAGACCAGGCTGTAAACATGTTTATTTCTGCTGTCTAACATGGGGACTTATGGAGACTGACTCACTTCTGCAGCCAGCCTCAAGTGGACGTTTGAGGAACTGCAGTTTTTGGCACTCCTACGCTGGCTTCACGTCACATCCGCAGAGCTCCAGTAGACAATCCACAGCAACGTGAAGCAGTGCGGCACATTTTTTTTATTTGTCTCAAAGACATTTTTTTTTTTTCCCCACTTCCACTTATTGATTTACTACATTTCCCAGGATGCCACGTGGGAGCACATGCAGTGCAGGACTGAGGCTGCTGCATTCATGAAGTCTGAGGACACTTAAACGGTTCTGCTGTAACAGCAGCAGGGTATAGTAACAAGGTCTCCAGTGTTTCAGCCCCTAATTCACTCCAGTGTGTTTTCAGGCTGCAGAGCTCTCTGCTCTCCTGAGGCTCCTGCTGCTTCCCCCTCTCCCTCCCTCCCTCTCTTTCTCTGTCTGTTGTTGTCTTCTCTGATTCTGTAAAACCTGACGTCCACAGTTGAAGTCTTGGATCTGGAGTAGACAGATGTAGCTGCTGGCCATGAGGTACGTTCGTCTTTCCCGCCGGCTGTCGGCGCTGACCCGTCATGTTTCGCCTCCCCGCCTTAAACATACACGAGGTGCGTCCCCCCCCCGGTAGTCGAGTTAAAGTTACATGACTCGTGTCCTCCACAATTAGGATAATTTATGGCGATGGTGGGAGCCAATGGGAGGGCAGGCAGAGAATGGGCTTGGTAATATGTGCTGTGGGGGCTTTAAAAAAGAGGGTCGGCTTTACTGCCTAATTATGCCGAGGCTTCGTTAATGGTTCTGCCTGCAGTAATCGCTGCTTTAATGTTTTTTCCTCCCTCTCGTCGGCTGCGACCATTTTTGTGACACACGCAGCACGCGTTCCCCCTTTGTCTAGCATGTCTTTTCAAATACTCATGCAAGTTATTATGAATTATAGAAATTACCATTTTGGTTTTAAGGGTGTTTTTGTTGCCATTATTTTAGTTTCAGGGCTTTTTTTGAACTTCCAAGGGTATCCCCCCCCTTTTTTTTTGTCTTTGAGAGAAATGTTTTTAATTTATCGCCCCGATACACAAAAAAACAACACAGATTAACATGCATAACGAGCACAGATGCCTGCGAGTTACACACTTTCACATAAAAGCGCGTCCTTGTCGGGGCTTAATTTGAGTTGCCTCCCCTTCCTTTTCCTCTGGAGAGTCTGAGCTTTTTAAGCACTCTGTTTACCCAACATTCAATAAATCTAATCTCATTCCCTTTTCTTTTTTTCCCGTAATCATTCTTCCTCTCCATACTGGCTGCGAGGCGAGGTTTCTAGCATGGCTCCAGAATAAGACGTTCAGAACAGAATCCTTGTCACATGCATAAATGTATTTCAGAGTTCAGCCGGAGCCTAATGCGAGGCTTTAGGAGTCAAATCAAGTGGGTTTCTCCCAAATTTACTTCTTTAGATTCCCTAGAAAGCATTTCCCTGCCGGTCTGCGACGGTGGCTTTGGTAACACAAGAAGAGGAGAAGAACTTCATGGAGAGAGGGAATGAATCCAGCCACCAGTCACTCTTTTAATGCTGGATGAAGCCAGGCCTCTGCAAAGTCTGAATGCAAAACTTTCAAGTCAAAACTTTGGCCAGAAGAAGAGCTGTTTCTAAAATCTACGACAGGACTGTCCTCACACAATGACGACAGCTCGTTTGAATAATTCTGACAAACTCTCGATGGAAAGTTGGCCTGTAAGAATCTCCATTGATTAATCGGTTTGACTGATTCATCCATTCATCCAATCATCCATTAGCTCAGTCCGTTAGCTGGTTATTTGTCTTTCAGTCCGTCACTCCGCCTGTCATTCTCCATCAACTTCGCTCTGACGCTCCCTCCCTCCGTCTCCGTCATTCATATACAAATCGCCCTGCCTCACCTCATCCCGCTCTCCCCTCTACTCTTCATCTCTCATTTTTCATACTCCCCCCTCTCACTTATTAAATCAACCCCCCCGCCTCCTCCTCTTTCACTCCATCTAGCGCTTCATCCATCCATCTACCTATCCGCTCTGCTCTCCTGCCCATCTTTGGCTCCCATCTCGGCTCCAGCGGGGACCGCGGTCACAAAGGCATCTGATGCATCATTTTGCATGTAAATTGGATAATTGGATTCGGACGCACAATGCATGCTGGCAGGCAGGAAGGAGAGAAAAAGGAGGGAAGGAAGGAAGGAGGGAAGGTGGGATTGGGAGAATTAGAGTAGGTGGATGTGTCTGAGCTGGTGCAGCATCCCCAGAGAAGGATTTATCTTCCATTATGTGTCCATTGTAGTTTAAGTGTTGGGTTAAAGTGACGATTTGCCATATTTGCATCAGCAGACATGCAATTTCACTACATTAACAGTGATTCAACCTATTTTCTATCCAGTTGACATTAAATATGAAGTCGTTTACAGATTTTTTTTCCTTGTAGTGTCTCACCGTCTCTGCAGCAAACGTGTCTTTGACAGCAGGAACTCCAAATGCATTTCCTCATCCTGTTTCTGGGAAGTTCATATTCATGTCACGTTTTCACCTCTTAATGTTCGATAACCATTGTCTGTAACATCATGTTCACACATGACAGCCTCCTCGTTCGTGTAAATGGGACTGCTGATGGCTTTTGCAAAAAAAAAAAAAAAAAATTGACACAGGCTCAACATTTGCCGCAACGCACACACACGCACGCACGTGCACGGTGAATGATTTTGTGATTTGAACGCTGTCTGTCTCTCGTCATCTCATCAGCCCTGTGTGTTTTTAGTTTCCTTAAGCGGAGCCAGTGTTGTGCTAGAACAGGAGCTGTGCAGCCTCTACAGAAATAATAACAGAGGTGAAAAGACCGAAAGGGACGCTGATGGAGGAAGCTAAGAAAATAAAACGAGTCCGAGTGAGCAAGAGTAAATCTGGGACAGGCTGACTGCTGTTGGAGCAGTAACTAATATTCCCTGGCTGCTATGTCTTGTGTTGTTGCTCGATATTTGGCTCTCACTTGCTTGTTTTTGATCATAAGTAACACAAGTGTACACGTGCACAGCTGTCCATGTTGCACTCTGAAACTTTGCGGTGCTAAACCACAAAATACTACTTTCTATGCAAAGTTGCTTTGATGTACCCTCATTTGAAAATCCTTTTACATTCCTCTGGACCTCCTACATAGCATGTCTAATCTCCTCAAAGGAGTCCCCCGCTGAACCTGATCCGTTAACTCATCCCAGGGCTTTAGGAACAATACCAATATATCTGTCTTGGTCGTGTGCCAAGAGTTCAACCAGATGTGCGAACGTCAAACTGATGAATGAATACAAACACAGAGGACTTAAAACTTTTGTCACAGCGCCGCCGTCTTTCACGCGCACCATCTTAGCCACAGCTTGCCTCTTTCACACGAGCCCACGCCGCGTGCAGCTAACTCGCGGGGGAAGGAGAACAAAAAGACGTCTCTCTTCCACGAAACATCACATTACCTGAGACCCCAGAGTTATTTAACCAGCGGGTGGGGATCGCGGCGCTCTTCCAGGGTTCACCTGCGCGCTGCAGCTGGAGAGCAGAGAGCAGGTGCTCCTGATGTGCAGACGACTCGCTGCATTTGCTGCATGCTAAATTACCGGTTGTCAGTGGCGGCGAGCGGATCTCCTCTGGGCTCTGTGACTTCCGCTGCCATCGCCGTGAAAGCTGTCAACTCCGTGAAGCACACACACACGCGCACACACTCCCCCGGCATCCTTGCTGCGACCTGTCCTATCAGTGCTAATGAAGGCAGTCACATCAGCGCGATGATGGGAGTGAAGTGCTAATATGAGCGCGTGTGTTTGTGTGTGCATGTGTGTCTAATACAAGAGCTGCCACTCCTGCTTATAAACATGCAAATGGAGCTGTAAAAGGAACATTAAATTCCTCTCCATGCTGTTTGATGTTGAAATAGCTCCTCTTCCCCTCCACCCTCCCTTTCCTTGTTCTTTCCTCCCTTCGCCATCCTCCTCTCCATCTTTAATTGTCCCTCTGCTCCTCCTGCCTCTCCATCACTTCTTGTTTCCTCTGTCTCCTTGTCCTGCTTCCTCTTCAACCTGTTTCCCGTCCCAGCTTCCTTTTCCTCACCTCCTTCCACAATCCAAATTTACGGCTGCTGTTTTTTTCTCAGTGATTGGATTTATTAAAAAAAATCTTTTATTACATGTTAGTCAAACTTTCTGACGGTTGGAACATTCTGTCCTGGGTGGTGCTTGCTAACAGAAACTGTGCGCAAAGCTGGCAGTTAAAAGAAAGATGGAGCTATAAAAAATAATGAGCTACTTAAATAGTCATTTAGAAATACAGTTTTGTACTGTGTGTGTGTGTGTGTGTGTGTGTGTGTGTGTGTCTCCTCTGCCATCAAATTACTGTTCTACTTCTTCAGCGTCTTTTTTCATTTCTGTGTGTTTAAAATGTGCAATGAGCTGTAAGCACAGCTGACGAATCTTAAACTCAAGACGCACGTTTACTCAAAAGTTTACACACGCAGCAGATACAAAATTATGTCTCGTACTGTCAAGAAAAACTCCTGGAAAATGTCTTGGAAAGGTCCTGGAAAATGATTGGGACAGTGGGAGCCCTGCAGTAGTTATGCTCCGCTGTTAATAGAGAAATATCGATTACAGCTTGATGACATTATGAAATGTTCCCGCTCTGGTCGGCTGTTTCTCTGCATTCAGGCCTTTTTGTCATTCCTGCACACAGATCATATCATAAAGTGACATTTTGTTGCAGCCTCTCGTTAATGAGGATGATGTGTGTGTAATGTCACAGTGACTGAAGCCTACAGAGGCTCTCCACGTTATTCACCTGCTGGCCGTCACAGCTGCCGATGCTCCGGCTCAAACGGGAGATTCCACATTGTTACATTTGCTCGTTTCAGCGAGATAACCGTGCAGCTAAAGACCTTTAACATTTCGAACAGCGTTCCTGACACCGGCCCGTTTCCCTTCCATGGCTTCCTCTGTGACGCTCCCGTTAGGTCCGAGCTGCCTCTGCTCCCTCGCTGCGGTTCAGCCCCCTGCCTTGTACAGCCTTAATGAAAACACATGTAATGCCAAGCTGCACACATCACCATGACAACCCTGCTGGGACGAGGGAGAGACGGGGGAGAAAGAGAGAGGGGAGAGTGATGGACTCGGAGAGAGAGGAAAGAAGGGAAAGAGGCAGGACAGAGAAGTCGAGGGACTCATGAAGGAGGAAATTGCAGAGACAGAAGGAAGAGGAGGAAGCAAAAGAAAAGAGAATATGAGGCCGCGCGCTGAAGCCAGGGCTTCTGCTGATACGCTGCCCTTTCTTCATCCTGTTTGAAAAAGCCAAATACTTTCGCCTTTCGCTCCACGGAGGAATCAAAGCCGCCGGCCGGATGAATAATTTCTTATTTGTCAGCAGGATTTTTCTTTTTTTTTGTTCCTCATCTCTCCTTCAGTCCAAAGCATGAAATAATTATTCTGATACAGACCAGAGACCAAGGGCATTTTCTTTTCATTCTACTTCTTTTTTATAAAATCTTTTATTTCCTCCCTTTTAATATCTCCAGCACTCTTCTCCTTCTCTGCACCTCCTCCTCCTCCTCCTCCTCCTCCTCCTCTTTCATAAGACAGTGCCGGCTCTCGTGGCGAGCTGTACATCTTTGATCTTATTGATTTTATTTCACTGTCACACACCTTCAGCTGCCCAGCTCTCACAGGCTCACCAGGTTGTACGGCCGCGCATCCTCGTGTAGAACAAACACAGAGGCTCACGCGGGGGGTTTGGAAATCCGTGCAAGTTCGTGTACGATGAAAAATGAATTGTCGTTGTCGACTTGACGAAATCATGATACATTGTACAAATCGGCGCCTCTGGATCGGCTGCAGACGCTCGTGTGTCGATTTAAGCGAGCTGTCGCAGCAAACAAGACGACGGCAACAAACCAGTCTTGTTATTTCTTTTGATGGACGCCCTGTCTCTGCTTCAGTACCTGTGTTGACCATTACCGCCCCGTGAGGTGGACGGAGAGGCTGTGGATGTTTGTTTGTCTTTGACTGGAAACATAATGTGTTATTTAAAGGCAGACTTGCTGTTTGGACCGGCCGGCTCGGACCGGGAAAATCCACTGTTGATGGAAAGGGATGGATTCATGACTCAGAGGTCTTTTCATTTAGCACTGCTGAGCACATTCTGCACTGTACAGCATTCGCAGCATCGTTTGCTCTGTTCTGTTCAAGTGTCGTGAGTAAATTTCAGCATTTACGTCCATTTCCCCTAAATATAACCAACTCTTCTAAACACTGGGTAAAAGTTATCGTCAGAATTTGAGTCGTCAGGTCCAAAAAGTCTCGAAGACATTCAAATATCTCAGTGGAATTCATTCATGTCGCTCATCCGGATAATGTCTCTCATGCTCTGTGGGCCGAGAAATGTGGAATAATAAACTTTTCTGATGAGGCGCTCTGATTGGAATGAATCAGACGAGCGTGGGACTGGGTGAAAAATGGGACGCGGCATACCGAGCCGTCAATAAACAGCCATAGATCTGCAGAGGGCCCGTAGAGGATGTACAGGGCCGCATCCACCCCTGTGTGGGGTGTCTCAGGTGTGTCTCCTCAGGTTCCCCCCAGGTGGCAATTCAAGCTTCTACAGACTGACCACAACATAAAAAGTCAGACGCTGGATCTCGTGATCATTTCTGTACAATACAGAGCCACATGTAGTCCTGTTCAATCCCACATTCTGTGCCCATTCGCTGCAGACTCTGAGTCACACAGGAGTCACGATAGCCTTTACATCTCTGTCAGACCGCCTCCTCCCTTTTGGTGTTCATGGTTACAAGCCTTTCATTCATGTTGTGTGATTCAGCCAAAGCCCTCGCTCCCTTATACTTTGTGTGCGTGCGCGTGTGTGTGCGATAGCATGAGATACAAACATTATTCTTCACAGTGTAAGAGCAGAGACAGCTCTGCTGGTGCATTCGGTTCCAGAGGACGGGCCTCAGACTCACAGCGGCTCTGTCATGGAAAGTGATGAACTATGAATCATCTCAGTCAATAAGAGGAGGTAAGAGGGAGAGAGGCAGGGAGAGGATAGGGAGGAAGGGGGGAGGGATGCAGACGATAACCCCGTCCAGCATCTGCTGCAGAGGGCTTTTTATTTATTTACTTATCTATTGATTCATTCATCTGTTTATCGAAGTCTCTAATAGCTCAGCCTTCCTATAAACGAAGGGAAATGGGGAACATTTAACAAAAAGCTTTATCCTCTGGATGAAGAGGTAACACAGTGCGAGAGTGAAGTGTGCTGTATTAACCTCCATTACACCTGCTAGCATCACAAAACGGCAAAGAACATCGGGGCAGCATCAGGTTACACACGGCCCGGAATAAAAGAAGCTCAGAGATGGAGATGACCAAAACACAGCGCGAGCTCGGCTGTTTTTTTTGGGCTACTGTCAGTGCCATCGCTAAAAGACTCAGAGCAGCATGAAAGGACCAACAGTGAGTGAAGCTGTGGCAGAATCGCTCAGTTATGCCGACCTCAATAAGCCTTTTTGCACAAACCAGCGTCACGTGAGAGAGAGAAAACCTGGAGGATGCTCCTTTATTCAGGGTCACCTGTCAGTCACAGTCAGCGTCTGTCATCAGAGCCACGGTCATCTTCGTCTGAATGAATTCCATGTCATGCATTCCAAATATCGTTAAAGCGCTTTCATTCATAATGTGCTTAAGTCACTCTGTCAAATGGCCAAATGAGCATAATGCATTTTAATGTAATGAATGGCCGCTGTCAGAGCTGTGAGCTCTGAGTGATTTAGCGACAGCCGTGGCAGCGTGACAGGATGTGATTCCCGCCAAACGTGGACAAAAATACATTAATATAAATGTATTGTATCCATAGCGATAAGAACCGAAGAAGCTGACGGCGTCCAGCAATGATCAGAGCCGTCATGTGATGTCATGTGATTCATGCACAGAGGTAATGAATCAGTGTTGGATGCATGGGCTTTGATTATATAAAATTAGCGACCATCTCCTGCTGCTCTCGTCCATTAAAAGCTTTCCACTGTGAAGCAGCTACAGGAAGTCCTTTGTCCTTGTAGTTTAGTGGCCTTTCAAATTAGAACCACGCTGGATTCTTTCCGTAACCTATGATTTTTTTAGCCCATCACCAACATTTACTGCCAATATCAGAAATAGTTTTTTTCATGCAGTGAAATAGAAGGTAATAATTTTAAAGTTTTAAGTTTTAAGTTTGTATTAAACTTTATAAGATAGAAAGAATTTTAGAATCAGTGGCGCTGAATATACAGCTTCAGCTAACGCTGTTATTTTTTTATGAATGTCAGAAAATAGTGAAACGTGACAGTCACTGTATAACGGAGGCCAAGCTGGTTTCGCAAGGTGAGTGCTGCTTTCTGGCACAACTTCACTTTCTTCAAAAGGTGCATGGAGTCAAAAACAGAAACACACACACACACCGCGAGGATGGATTTTATTTTTTCCAAAACAAAAAATATTCAACTTACAATGATATAAAACATTAGAAATACAGCAAACAATCAAATTAGAGAAGCAAGAAGAATTCAATTCAATATTTGTCACAGATCTGCGCTGACTTCTCTTCACACGCTCTACACAGCTTCCATATTGTTGGTTTCTTACGTGAGGTTTCTGTGCTGGAGCACGAGCACGGCGTCACACGTCATCAAGCTCAACAATATCTTTTACCGCTCGGTCCTTTTGTCTGCAAACCACTTCCAGGCCATTATTGCTCGTCTGAGCAGCCATGCCTGAGACTCTTTCTTTTTTTTTCCTTTCCCAAACGTATTAATTTCATACTGCTGCAGTTTCTCCAAGATAAGATGTGGAGTAGTTACATTCACGGCTGAACGTATTGAATTTTAAAATATATAAAGATAAAGATCATTATGGAGCGTTTGTACAGACCTCTCATTTCTCATATTTCCTGAATGAGTGATCTTTGATTGGAAACATTTTCTTCTTTTTCCATGCATATAAATTCAGCACTATATATAATTTACCATCAACATTCCTGCATATAACATTGAAAATTACTGGTGGGATGATGGAAAGATGAAGGGAAATCCTCGACTGTCATTATCTGAAGCATGAAATGGCTCTTGATCTTTCCACTTGTCCATCTGTCTCTCTCTCCTTTGCTCTCTTTCTTTTCATCGCGTTCTCTCTCTCTCTCTCTCTCTCTTTTCATTTTGAAGAAGTTGTCATGGTTACGCAGAAAGCGTTCCTGTAACAGCCGGCAAAGAGGCTTGAATGTTTCCACTGATAGAAAAATCACACACACACACACACACACACACACACACACACACGCATACATCAGCCAGCAAGATCTTTGATGCCTGTTAGAGCAGGACTGTAAAACCATTAGCACACACTCCATGTCGGGCAGCCACACACGTCTTCTCCGGGTCTCTCCATCTCCTCTCTCTGCCTGAATGGATATTTTTTGTATCCGTCTGTCTCTCTGTAGCATCCAGCGTCTGCATGAATAACTGAATCTGTTTCTCTGCTGCAGAATGTGTTTAAAATAGACTTGGTGGAATTGTTTTGTCCTCATCAGCTCCTTTTGGTAGATCCTTCATCGCTTTTAGGATTCATGAACATTTCAAGCGACCATCATCAAGTTTAAATGAAGAGATGGTGAATGAAGCTTGAAGTGTTGTTCCTACTCGGGCTTGGAAGTAGGAAAGAGAGGAAAGAATACAAAAGAAATAAGGTTGGTGGGAGGGGTGCAGAATACACGAGCGAAAGACGGAGAGGGCGGCATGAAACTCCTGAAACTCTCGTTCTCACGAGGTTTGACTGAAACGTGGGATTCATCCAGGAGATAAGCCCGCTTAATGAATTCACAAACGGATCCAAAACCCAGTAAAAATATAGCCGGCAGTCGCGTGCAAACCGTCGTTAACTGTGCAGAAAATTCATGTGGCTGACAGATCTATTTGTTTATATCTGTGTCTGTTTATCCGCATTGATGAGCCCTAATAAAAAATGATGGCCAGGCAACAGTTTTGCCAACATGCAGGCTCAGTGTTGGTGGCTCTCGTCATTAATCATCAGTGTTAGCAAAGATGAATAAATTAAAATGCCCAGTTTGTTTTACTCCAAAATCACCAATAAGCTCAGTGAGTGTGCGATTCATTTCCCAGCACAGGAAATCTGTTGCTTGTAAGGCAGAAGCAACAGGCTCCTTGTTTTTCTTCATCTGCTCCACACACTTGAAGCTCCCATGCTGAGATTGCATGAAAAAAAAAAAAAAACACACAATGGAGAGGGAGCGATGGCCAATGGCAGAGCAGCGAGGTCAATAACAGGCTTATTTCTAGCAGCGAGGCTCGAAAACGGACCGACCAATCAGCTTGCCTACTGCCAGTATCCGTCAGGTCATCAGGAAATCCTCGACGAGAGGAAATTAAAAAGAAACAGTTATTTAAAGCTTCATGAATTAATATTCATGTGTTCACAGTGAATCAGATGGATGAGCTCAAAGGAGTTCCTCATGGTTTCAGCCTCTTTTAGCTCAGAGTTTTGGTTTTACGGGTCAGTCTCAGCGCTATCGTCAATCGTTCTCAGCAAAACTCTCCAATGGAGGAGACCAAAAACTGAGCTAAAAGGATGGTTAATGTTCAGCTTGACTTGTTTCCATCCGATCCTAATGTCTGTGGTAAAAGAGCGCAAAGACACAGCGACGGTCTTTAAACTCTTAAACCGGAAACTCTAAGGAGAATTTACCGTCAGCCAGCTGTCGGAGTCGGTAACAGCGTCCATCTTAAGGTTTCCAATTGTTACACCAAGATTTACACCAAACCTGTGTGAGCTCGAGCAGACGGAGGTCTGGTAAACTTTCTTCCTGAGAGTGAAAAGGTGGATTAACTGTGAGCTGAGTTTTAACCCTCGACTGTATCCGTGAATCGCTGCTTTCAAAGCGCGGTCAGCGTGTCCATTTGTCTCTCTCTCCGGTTCACAGCCTCTTTATTGCTTTTCCTCTTCCTTTATCTCTTCTTCTTCACCTTTAATTCTCTTATGTATTTTCTCATCTCCTTCACTCCTCTCTTCTTCTTTGGCAGTCTATAAACCAATAAAATGGATCCTAATTCTTCAGGGCTGCCCCTCCTCCCCTCCTCTGCTTGATGCACGGCTGCCACGTGTCCTCATAATGAATTCATTGATTAAATCAGGCTCCGTCTGAGCTCTGCTGTTGTGCAGGTATAATACAGATGGAGAGCAGCAGCCCCGATGGAGGCGCGCTCACTCTCCTGCTTCATTCACTCTCTCTCAGCCCGTATATCTGATCCTCTCTGGCTCCTTCCTGACTGCTCCTCGCACGGTTCTTCACAGGTGAAATTTAAAGTGATGATCTGACTCAAATTTACAGTGATGATGAATTATAGGATCTGCACCACACACAACACGTGAACACACCTTGAGATTGTACCAAACCCTTAACTATGTGTGCCTGCCGTCTCTTCACATCTGCATGCAGATTATCTGTCAAAATGTTGTGATCGCTGTCTGCAGACTCTGAGCATCAACACAACCCGCAGAAAACGGCCAAGATAGACTGTAAACAGTCAGGATGTCACTCAGTGCCTCTGTCCTTCGCGAACAACAAGACAAAAAAAGAGTGCGGGAAAAGTGGATGAACTGATTTTATGACAGCAGCAGTCCGTGCAAAGACTGACACATAAAGAAACTCAGAACTTGTTAATAATAGTAATAAACTGCAGTGGACACGTTGTTTGATTGACAGGTGGGTGGGCTGGATTAAAAAAAAAAACACAACAGCCTCGAATGAAAAATGTCACCGACATAAAAACAAACGAACGAAGCGGCTCCTCGTTCTAAACGCAGTGCCACCTCTGATCGTAGTCTCTGCAGTGCAGCAGGCTGGAGCTGCAGGTTAACACATATTGACGTGAATATCAGATTCCTGTAACGTGAGCGGATGTTGGACAGATGTCGTCGTTTGCGTTCATCAAATTTGAATTTTAGCTTGAACGCCAATTAACTGAGGAATGACCGCGGGCCGCCGGTAATTGTCTGTTTGTTTTGTTCGGACATTTCAGAGTGTTTGCCGTGATTTACCGAAATATTTCCATCCACATTAACACCACCTCCAGCTCCATCTGTTTCATCTGTGCATCTCATTTTACGAGCAATATTTGGAGCTGTATTGACAGTTTGACGTTGGGGCTGAAGTGAAGTATAGATCAGACTATGTGAGTTTTCGGAGGAGAATCACAGTCCAGGACCTTGGTCGGTCCTGACGATGACTGCTCACAGACTTATCGGGACCGCCCTGATCATTTCAAATCTGCTTGATGTAAAATCAGCCAAGTCTGCGCATCCTGGAGCAGCTGATGCAGCAGTAAACATTCAGCCTTTAAGGCTAACGTTACTCCCGGGCTTGACCATTACCACAGCTGCGGTGCAGGGTGGGACGGTTAGGGGGTAGGTGGTGCTGCTCCCTCGCTTTCTGATCACGTGAGATGACGTGAGGTTGTGCATCGCTCCATCCTTATGTTGGATTTTAAAGCTGCTGCTCTCACAGGAACTCAACCTCACACACAGATCGCAGTGTCGCTAACTCTGGAATTTGTTTACAAATGATTAAACATGATTGGGATCGTATTAGTCGTAGTTCGGCATGTTAAACACTCTGACATGCCTTCATGTACATGAAGCAGTGCTTGGATTGTGCCTAGTAAAGCTGCTCAATGCTTCCCCTGTCACTGAAGCAGCTCGCGCTCTCCCTGTCTGCGTCCGTCTCCCCCTTTTTGGTATTTTCTTCCCCTCGCTGTCTCTTCCCTTTTATTCTTCCTGTTTCTGGCTGTCTCTCTTTTGCCCTCTCCCCCCTCCCCTCGCCGTTTCTCTTCCACTTCCTCGCTGCTGTCGCCTCTGCTTCACTGCTCCTCTGCTCTGTACTGTACCGCACCTTCCTTCCAAGAGTATTTGAGATGGTGGGGTGGAGGGAGGGTGAGGAATAAAAGGATGGAGGAGTAGCCTACACTCAGCTGCAGACTGAGATGAAGACGCTTCTGACTTCTGCCACTCTGGGACTCAGGGCTGATATCCCGCCCGTCTTTGCTGAGGTAAAACAAGGTGAAAGAGAAACCCTTAAGTCCTCGGGGACCTGCCACATGTCAGGCAGCATCAGGTGCTCATGGGTACAGTGGCAACCTCCTATAAAACCTCAGCGAGGGAGGCCAAACACTTTCCAGTCACGCAGCAGGTGAATGAATTGAGAGGCGAGGAGCTTTTTTTGTCAGTGCCCTCGGACATTGCTGTTACATCTGCAGCTGATGAGCTGAATGTGTTATATCTGGATTTTCTATTTCAGCTGCTGCAGGCCAACATGATTACAAGCACATTGATATTCTGATATTACTCCAGTATAACGGCTGACCCTCGATGGATGTCGGGTTAAATGAGGTTGCTGAAAAGCTGAGACCCGCTGCATGATTATAGGGGGGTGTAGAAATGTATATTCATTCAACCTGGAAGCAATTCAGGTCTAACCTTTTCTGTCGATGCTCTGTTTGGATGTTTTCCACGAGTGGAAGCTGCAATTTCAGCCTGTGAATTTCAGCAGGATGGTGTTTGTCTGTGTGCAGCCACAGGCAGCAGCAGCAGCAGCAGCTCTTCGAGTCTCCATGCTGTAAGAAAAGTCTGGTTTCTCTCCACCAATTAGTGAACTGACCATTTATTTTAAATTCAGAGTGAACCTTTCGGGAGCCGCAGCCAGAGACTGTGACTCCTCAGTCAGCTGCACCTACAGCAGCTGAATCTCATCTCAGTCTTTGAGAGAGAGCAAATGGAAATATTCAGAAGGCTGAGGTGTTTTTCTTGAAACATCGTATTTCATTTATAGTAGCAGGGATAAGCACACATTCTTATTAGAAAGCATAGCCGGGTTATGCATATAATATCCTGATTTCTTGCCTCTGTAAGCTGCTTTCTAATGCCCACTGTGTTTGATACATAACTTAAAGTCAACATTTGGCTGGAGGGGTATTTCACACTGGACCAGTGAGGATTAAGAACCCAAGACCTCGTGGTAAATACAGCAGTAAATAAAGCTTTCTTGTCAGATCATCGAACAGCATCTGTAAAGATTTTCAGAGCACAGCAAATGTTTCAGAAAACAGACAATTCAACAATCACAGTCACATTATACAGCGATTTTCCACGTCTCCCGAGCTCTCTTTTGTCATTCTTCACAACTAATTCCATCACTTTTCATGCATACGACACGATAAATGCCCTCTTATTGTAACCATTCACTTTGTTGAGAGTATACAGAGATACTGTCGCGCTGAGCGATCGATGGGTTGTTGTTATTCAGCAGGGAGAGGTCGTGACGGGAGTGCAACCGCTCCGAAAACGTATAAACCCTCATTTATTCAAGGCACCGTGAACCGTCACGTTCTGGCTGCGACAGTTCGGAGGATGATAAAATGTCATTCGATAAATAATGATGAATGGCACTTGAGCTGAAACAATTAGACTAAGTGATTGATCGGTTTATCGACAGAAAACTCATCAAAACTAAAAATTAGCCGCTTTCCCCTGGCTTCTGTCGTTCTATATTGGATCATCTCGCCTTTTGGACGACCCGTCACACTAAAACGAGCGATATCAAGACGTCGTGTTGGCCGGTGATGAATTGCAGTCGACGTTTTCACTATTTTCTGACATTTCACAGAGTTAGCGGTTCATTCGTGACCTTTGGGAGCACCAACATAATGGACGCTCTGAGCTTCATGTTGTATATCAGAGCTTTTTGCTCACATCTCAGGGCGTTCACTGAGAAAATACTTGACATTTGAGCCAACAACCAACTGGACTGACTGGAACTAGTGGTGTATGTATCACTGGTGCAGCACACCGGTGCCCGTTTGGCTGAAACCAAGTCAACAGTTTTAATTACGTTTAATACAACGTCATTATTCGGGTGGTGCAGTGGCGCAGCTCCCCAGCCGGAGACCTCTGCAGACCAAAACATCCAGCACAGCTCAAACAGTGTGTGTGATGGTGAATGGTTGTTCATCTCTGTGTGTCAGCCCCGTGATGAACTGGCAGTTTACCCTCGGCTCTCAGTGTTGTCGCCGGGATTGGCTCCAGCCCCCCTGAGGATGAGCAGTTATGGAAAATGGATGGATGGATGGATGGACAACTTTATTATCAACAAATGTGCAGGCTCATTTTAGTTTGAGTGACAGCGCAGCAGCAGGATGCATATCACAGTACAATTTTCCATTCTATGGCACTCTATCACAGCTCTGTTGTTTTACAGGTAGTGAATGATGTGCACGAGCTCCTGTTTTATGATAGTTAGTTGACTTAAGATGTGCTGTACTTCTTGCACTGACTGGTTCTGACTTGGTCTGCGTAATGCGCCTCTGTTCTCTGGAGTGGCACCAGTGTCAGCGAGGGTCACGTAAGTTAAAGTCTAAAAACTGTCTCATCTGGTTAAAAGTTCAATCTGCCGTACACTGATTATAAAATGCAACGTAAAGTTTCACTCAGTGCGCACTGACACAATAAGTTTTTGATCTGACAGATGAGTTAGATGTAACTTCTTGGTTCTTTGTCACTGTAGTTGCTACAGTTTACTTCTTTTTTTTGAGCCGTGCGTACGTTTGAAGTCCGACTGATGAAGTGTCATTAGAGATGTTGTTGAGGTTTTCTCTCAGCGGGGTCGCCCTCGTGTTTGTGAGTGCGCGGGACGGTTTCATGGGGATTCTTTGATGTGTCTTTTTCCAGATGCTTTTAGGGTGGATACTTCATTAAAAGACATCAAAGGTGCAGCTCTCTCTTTCACTCTCACCCCGTCTCGGCTTCACACCAGCGCTCTTTGCTTTTGTCTTTCCCTGCATTGGAAAGTATTCTCGAGTATTTGTCCTGCGATGTTTACCCTCTCCCGGCTCTTCTCCCTCGTATTTCTCTTCTCTGCAAGCCTCCCGCTGTTCTGTGACACAGGAATGTAGCTGAAGACGGGGAAACATTTAGGCGAAATTGTGCTCTTTATCTCGTCTCCTCTCCCCTGCATCGCCTCCTCTCGGCTCTTTGTCTCCGCACCTCTATGTGATTTCCTTTCATATTAACAGAAATGTGTTTTGTGTTCAGGGCCTGATGTTTGTTCCCTGCAGCGAAGGTCTCGGCTCTACCTCCACAGCTTTGATTACTTCACCTAATTTTCTCTTTTGTTCCTGATTCGAGTTCTCTTTGTTCTAAAATTTTCATACGAGCACAAACAGGCTGACGTCTGAAGCGTGAGCTTGGTGTTTTTTTCCAAACCAAACTAAAAACAGCTAGCGTAGCATTCTAAGATGGTCCCAGACCTCTGAATCTCCAGCTTCATCAGCACCCCTGATGTATTCAGTATCTGCTGTTGGCCACACTGACGTCTGTTTCCACTAATCAGAGAAATCACTGTATAGTTTGCCACTTTGCTGTCACCCGGTCTTCATCCATCAACTTAGAGTATTTCTTTGATCGTAATGAAAAGGTTATTTGCTCAGAGGAACTGTCTGTGCAGCTTCTGTGCTGACTAAAGGTGATTTTGGTGGAAGTGACAAGAGCAGAGGCTCCGCAGACGCTGATGAATTTTTAGTTATACGCAAACAGATCTCATGAAAAGAATGTCATCTTTTCACAAATGGTTTATTTGAAGTATTTCTTCTTTCACATGAACTGTTTCATTTTAAAAGAAATCCCATTTATGTCTTCTACTTAACCCCACAAAGCAAAATTGGTCCACACAGCCCGATGTGAGCCCAGCTTCATATTCTGGCTCTACGTTGGACCAGACAAGTTGCAGCTTTGGTCCAAGAATTCAACTTATGACCTAATCTTAAATAAACCATTCATTCATTCATTAACACACACACTTTCCCATATTTGACTCAATCTATCAGATGTCCACATTGAAATGGATACAACAAGTAAAAATGTCTTTGAACAAAGTATATGAACAATTTTCACACCACAACATTTGCAAGACTGAAACATCCGACAAACGCTTGCATGTGAAGTAACGTGTAGACACGTGATACAAGTACATTCAGCCAGTAAACACCAGGCCTCAACACCAAACAGTGCTGAAACTTACCTGGTCCAACTTGGAGCCAAAATAGTTCCAGCTATGGTCATTCATGACCAGAATGCATTGCTGTATACCTACCTGGGACTGTTTTGCTGGACATTGCTGATGTGCCGACACCTCTTACGTGGACTGCATGTTGTAGGGTTGGAAGAATCTCATCTCTTATGTGACCCGTCTGCTCTCCTGTCTCCTCTCACAGGTACTTCACCAACATATCCATCGGTGGGCGGGACTATTCCTTCAACAGTGACGGCTACCTGTCCAAACCGCTGCTTGATGTGATCTCCTACACCAATGGGAGAGGCTGGGAGGAGGTCAGTATGCAGCTGTGCGAGTCGGCACTAATTATCATAGCACGGCGGCTAGACTGGCTAACCGTAATTTCACAGTCCATCAAACATGCTAACTCATGACTGCTCAGTTTCACCTTTCTGCCGTCTCACTGTCTCCGTCTCTCCCACGCTCTCTCTGTTCCAGATCTAATTAGATCTCCCCGATGCCCCCTCCTTTTCCCTCTTTGCCCTCGACTCTTTTGTATGTTTTTTTTCAGCCTTGTTAGGCAGTGCTAACTCGCGGTCCAATATTCTGGCCGTCAGGGGCCATGTGTAGCAGTTGTACAATAATAGCATAAAATCCAAGGTCTGCCCTACGAGGGCACTTTCAATTCCTCACAACTCGCGTCGACCTGAGAAAAACAAGTAAACCTTTGTGTTGTATCCCGCTGTGCCATTTGCTCCTGACCTTTTATGACTCGATGTGTTTACCGCTGAGTGCAGACTCGAGGCCCCCCTTATCTTAAGGATGATAACCAGAAAGAAAAAAAAACATATATCGACCTTTGAAAGACAAAAAAAATAAAAACATTGCACAGCGTCAGTTTGATCGCTCGCTTTTCAAAGTGTTTGTAGTTCCTCACCTTCCTGTCAAAGTTGAACTTCCACCTAAAGCTGCTCTGTGCTGTACAGTACTGCAGTTTGGCTCCGTAAGGGAAGGTTAAATGAATGTTCATGGTTTGGGATTCAGTTGAGGTACGGCAACATGGCGACACCTTCATGCACAAAGCCAGGTTCATGAAGAAATTTGTTCTCCCAGTTTGGTGTGACCTCGTTCCCATCCAACACCTTTGGAATCACCTGGAGGACCAGCTGTGAGCCGGGCCTTATTAGCCGACAGGTGTTGGACCTCATTAATACTCTTGTGCTGACAAAGCCATGCCAACCACCTTCCACAAAGTCCTTTGAGAAGCTTTTCCACATAGAAAAAGGTGGATTTTCTAGATAAGTCTGGACAGGAACAAAATGAGACTCATCTTTGTTAATGTCTGCACTGTTCAAACGATCACGGGTATTTCTGAAATCAAACTTTTAATTCCCGAGTTAGGCAAGAAAATATTTGCAAAAAGGGCTGCAATGACCATGACATAATCCCTTCATCCTAAAAGTGCTTCTTTTTGTGAAGGCTCAAATTCTTCAAACGTACACACCACAGAAGCCGGTTAGTGTGTTAGTCTATCCAACAATCACCAACTGGCCAAACACAGAACAGTCAGAAACAAACATAATGTTGTTTCCACTTTTATTTAAAACCTATGAGGCAAAATACAGAGCTTTTTCTCACAAGTCTCAGTGTTTTAAATTAAACTAACATTGTGAAGAAACTGGTTCAGATTGTCCCGGTGACTTCACAGCGTCTTTCGCTCGGCGCTGCTGATGTGAATTTTGCCGTAGCAGCTCATTTTGCCTCTTTGTCACCATGTTCAATCCTTCTCAGTGTCACATGGCGGATCTTTGATCTGAATCGGCCTCTAAATCCATCTTTTCAGTCGTCAACATTCATGATAAAAACACATTAACTTGTCACCGCTCACATAATGACTCTCCTTCTGGACTTTCTATAGTCACTGTCGGCAATTTGCATGTGAAAACCGCTCTCCTGAATGGTGGCGTCTGAGCGAGGTTTGAAGAGTTGTATACATGATGCATGCTGCGATCCGAAGTTGACCCCAATCTTGTTTTGCAGAAGATAAGTTTCAGAGCAAGATTCAGATAAGTGGAAATATTAAAGTTGCTGCCAGGACTTTTGCCTTTTGACAAACAGACGGCCTCTTTTCATTTGATTGCTGAACAAGGGACATTTATTTGACTGTCAACCATCTTATTCAGATTTTGAAGTCTTCTGTACCTCACTCTGCCTGTCCTAGGTTTATGAGTTCAACACACCCAGCCTTTATCTCTTCCTTCAGTTGTTAACCTTACAGCAAAGTGAAGTACTCCATGTGTGGGAATCATAGCGCTGTCTTCTGATGCATCTCACCATCACTGTGCTGAATTTTTACTGAACGGAGGCTGAGGTATTGACAGAGGAGTTGGGTTACTGTCTTGTACTCCGTAGGTTTGGAAAAGATAGTGGAAGAAAAACTGTCTGTAGCGGGAAGAATAACTGACAGATAAGGGCTCGCTTTACACTGCTGCTCTCAAAGGATGACTCCTGTGCTGCTCTGTTTTATCTGACGTTCAGGTGAGTGAGGGGGGGAATCATTAGGATACTCATGTCATGTTCCAAACAGCTAAATCCCCCTTTAGAGTTTGACAATATTTAGAACAACAGTCTATAATTCCTCTTTGGAAATGATTGGTTTTAATCTATGCTTGTTGGGCTAGTTCATACACTTCATGCAGCAGGGTCTCCTGAACTCTAGGAAGGAGAGGGACCCCTAGACACGTTATGATGAACACACGTCATTTCCAGGCGAGGACAAGGGCGTGCGTGGTCGTATCGTGGTCGATCCGGGCTCTCTTGAAGCGAATGCCGTATGAGCGCTTTGATCCGAAGTACAATGGCCAAACAAAGGACAAGCAGTGTCCGTACATCTCCCTCAGAGACCAGCACTTGACCCTAACTGCACAGCGTTTTGCTCCAACCTCATTTGTCTGAACATCTCCTTTTCCCAGGCGTATATTTGCTGAATTAACCTCTCCTGAACTGAATCATGGAGTGTATTTGCCGAGCGCAGCAACCTTAGGACAGCTGAACAAGCGTTGGCTGTAGCTCAGGAAGATCTGAGCTGTTATTTATCAGGACTCGCAGAATCAGAAAATTTACATAAAGGTGAATATTTTGTCTATTCTTTATTTTGTAGAGTCTTCCTTTTTCCATCAGGATGTGGGAGAACTACCGACCATATAGAAACTTCTGATTCAACAGAGAGCGACGAGGAAAGGAAATACACTGGAAGACAACAGGAACTAGAGGGCAGACAGCCTCATCGTAACATTTCTTCTTTCTTCTCGCCCAGATTTGGACTTTACATAAGTAGCTTGTTAAGCAAAGTTGTTCTGAATATCGCAGGTCCCTTTTTCTGCATCAGATGATGTTGTTTATTATACGTAAATGCACTTCAGTGCAGATCGAATTGGAAAAGACGAGATTCTGAGGCTGAGCCTTCTTTCTTCCCTGCCTTTGAACGTCTCATGTATGACATCTGTGAGCTTTACGAAGCTCGGCCTTGTGTGATGCAACGATACAGCAAGTTGTCTTACATTTGTTTGTTCTTTGAGCCGAGGCATAAACAGAGGAAGCGTAATAGTGGATCAATGGGCGAATAAGACAATAAAGCCGCGGTAACTTTTTAATCAACGTGACAGCCGAGCTGGAATCCTGAAGCACACAAAGCCGAATGCCGCTTCACTTCAGTTTAAAGACGCGGCAGGACTTTATACTCACGATCCATCTTCAAGAAGAGGCTGATAGAGCTGTAAACCAAGCAGAGCTTTACAATATCACACTGCTGTATATTACACTAGAGGCAAGGCAAAACAAACACGCACACCTTTACAGTATATTAACACAGGAAATAAAAACAAGATTTATAAGCCACAACTTAAATTCCTTTATCAAACCAAAATCCATGTTACATCTATTTAAAATGCATGTACTGTATTCTCAGTCCTACCACTGTGAATAAAACAGAAACCACATGTGCAGCTGCATTCAGCAACAGCAGAGATAAATGGCTCCAACAGAGCGGAAGCTGCTGCAGTACTGTTACTCTCTTTTGTTTGACCCAACTACTGCTCGGCTACCACAGCAATAACAGGAACGGGAACAGATCAGTACCGCTACCTTTGTGTTCTTCTACTGAGATACATCTCTAGCCGGAGTTTAAAGTACAAACAACGCGAACCACAGGCAGATGTGGACGGAGGGCACCAGAATTTATTTACTGCATTGCCTATAATGGTGTAATTGTAGTTGTAATTCCTCCTCGTGATAATTATGATAGATGATCACTTCTTACGCTGCCCTGTGCACACAGCAGCAGCGCTGAATCGATTACAGTGATTCAGCAGGTACGTCACGAGGCGGGCAGCTTGACTTCTCAACATGAACTCCCAATCAATCAGAGTTTCAGTTTGAAGGCCGAGCAGACGCCTTTGCATGCAGATGCATGCAGATGTTTGCAGCCGTCCTTTTGGCTGTAGATGCGATCAACAGCTTTGATTTGGAGAAGATCAATTTTTTCAATGGAAGAGCCTGATAACGGTTACAAAGCTTATCTCTTCGTTATGTCACGTTATTATTAAAGCTGCAGTGCAGGCGGGGTTTTTAAATTGGTATTAAATGACCAAAGTTGTAGGAAAATGCTAATTTGTCGTTGCTCTTTAGCATGATTTATAATCTTGAGCTGAGCCAGAGGGCGTGGCCTCGGATTTTAAACTGCCCACGCCTCCCTGCGTCCATATTCAGGGCTCATTGAACTCATGTTTTATTTATAAAGTATTACAATATAGTAACTGGCCTGTTATTTAAGTCAGATATTGGCTGAACATGCTGAATGGACATACTGACCTTAGTGTGAGGAGCAATCAAACATATTTGTTCCGATTCAGCTGACGCCATTATTTCTCATTCTCTCTGAGATATTTTATTTCAGCAGCTTGTCGGAGTTTAAAAGCTATTTTGACAATTTTGTACTTAAGTTGTTTTCTACAATTTCCAGCTATTTCTGCACTCACAGAACGGACCGGCAGAGAGAAAACAGCCAGAAATCACTTAAAAATAGTTCTGAATCCAGGGCGGGCATGGATGAATGCACGCCCATTGACACCTCGTCGTCCATAAAATGGCTGCCAGTCCTGCAGTAATTATGACAGGTGAGACCGGCGTTCTGTTTAAAAGGATTTCTGGGCTGCAACTTCCTATTGTTCTCCCACTTGACATTTTAATATTGGAGCTGAGTGCAGCAACTTTTTAGCATTCAGGTCGAATATTACCTGTGTTGGTTGGAATGTTTACTCCTCTTCAGATGGCGACATCAGGTGAGGAGGACACGGGCTGTCCAGACAGGAAAAATCCAACTATTGTGATTTCCCAGCTGCTGCCACAGTTTGAATACTTTCTATATTGTCTAATTTAACTTTTAACAAATCACTTCACCGTAGTCTAACTTCAGGGTAGAGTCTGTTCTCCCTGAGCACTCTGTCTGTCTCCACGTCCTGCTTCAACAGATGATCGTCGTCTATTTAAAGGGACACTCCAGCAAATTAGTGTTCCATTTTGAAAAATAATGGCTATGAAAACACTTGATCCTACAATTCCCAAAACGGACCTCATCATTAGACTCTGTCATATGGACTTTGGCCAATATTTGAGCAGGTGACGGCATGAAAATGTTTCCACATAACTCCCCGAGCTCCCCCTTTCCTAAAATGGTATAACTGACTGTGTGCCCTTTAACGGAGAATCCAAAAGAGAAAAAAAAGTATAATAAACTATTACCTAAAAAAATATTTTCCCAGCATCATACTGTGAAAATTGATGCTTTGCAATCAACACAAAAGGTGTCAGACTTACTCACACTGATTGAAAATTACACCCATCAGTATTCATCAACATTTTGTTACGAGTAGACGTGTTTTGTTGCCAGAATAAGACAACGGTAACAGTGATTCAGCCTCTTTCTAGGAAACAATAGTTATTTTTTCTTTTACGCTTGCTATTCTCATCACAGTGTGAGTGTTTGGGCTTTGCATGAAAAGGTCCTCCGGTCAGATGAGTTTTACCTTCGCAGCAGCAGCAGCAATTTGTTTGTAATAAATTCAAGAGGACTTGCGTTACAATGAACCATCACAAACACTGCGGCTGAACAGACAAAGAAAAAACACAGAGAAATACCAAATATTCCCCTCCGAGGTGATGATTCTGTAATCTTTATAGCAGAGGGCTGCATGCGAATGCACAAACTTTGGGCAGGGGACCAAGACTTTGGCATCAGGAGCGTTCTGGGTTCTGTTTGTAGTTTGAGTAGTATCGACCTGTGTAAGCAGGCTTTGGTCTGTGGAGAGCAAAAGAGGCAGAACCTATTGGATGAAAGAGTTTGGACCCCATCGACTGATGATGATCGAACTTAATTTGTCTGCATTGACATGCAAACATCTATTTGTAAAGATATGTGTCTTCACAGGCCGCAGAGGAAGTGTTAGCTCGGATATCTGTTCCGGATATCCGTTGACAGGATAGCAGCTACACTGGAAGCCCCATCGCCTCCAGCTAAATCTCTGTCAGAAGATGGCTGATGGCTTCAGAGAGTGGCGATTCTGTGAAACGGCTCTTGGTTGTTTTGGGATAATTAATGTGAAATTATTCATGGGAGGTAGCAGATCAGGTTATTGATCCTACAGAATATTTTGGGAGCAATGACAGCCAAAGTAAAAGATCTTCAAGTCAAAGCATACGTATTGATTCTGAAAGTAAAGCACAGGTATCGATTCCTTCACTATCGAGTTCTCTGAGATTATTGATTGCAATGGAAATGTCTAAAACAGACACAGGTGGTTAAACTGATGGTGACTCAGCTCCGTTTCTCCAGGACTGAACAGTTTTCGGTAAATATAAAAGAATAACGTCTCGGTGTGTGTGCTTATTTTTTTTTGCAGCAACATTTTGGCAAGGCAGTCGATACATATTTAATCATCTTTGCAGTTTGTACTTTTTATTTTAACTTTGGTTAAATGTTGCTGTTGTCATTCATTCTCACACAGTTTTGTTTCATTTTCCATCTGAGCTCCATGGTAACTGAAAACCACCCAAAAAAAAGAACAAATCATACTTCATCCCTGCCTTCTGCTGGGCTGGCAATCCAGGGATTCAGCCCCTGTCTGGGCCGTGTGTGTGTGTGTGTGTGTTTGCATGCATATAATTGTCTTTTGTGTGTTTAACATGCAGCAGAAGGCATTTACTTCAGTTAATGCAAAACATGTTAGAGGGGTGAACTGAAGGACAAATAAGCATAGAAGAGCAAATTATCATGTTGTTCCATAATGAAGTGTTGGTTCTGGTTATTATTACCTCCGCCAATGAGGTTAATGTGTTCGGAGCCAATTGTTCATTTGACTGTCGGCAGCATTAAAGGAAAAAACTGCTGGCCAGATTTCAGGAAACTTGGCGGTAGGGTGAAGCGTGGAGCGAAGGAAGAGCCCATTAAATTTTGCAGCAGATCTGAATCACGGGGTGGAAACACAAATTATTTTTCCCTTTCATTAACATTGCAAGATAGGTCGATTGTAATACAGATATAGTGGCTGTGCTTGCAGATTTGCATATCATAAAAGACTGGACTGTTGGCTTCGGTGGAGGTCCGTGTTCTCTAGAAGTGCCCCTCTAGTTGATTTATGCAGCAGCGTGTGTGAAAGCGAAGCAGAAACAGATACAGGAAGCATCACAGATACAGTGAGGTCGATCCAAAGTGCCAGGTGCTGCAAATGTGCCATTTACATCGCTCGCTCGCTCGCTCGTGTTCATGTGTTAAAGAATGACAATGCAGATGTGTGTCGTTGCATATATTTGTATTTTTGTGCCTGGTTTTGTGGGATTACACGTTCTTCGTGTTGAGTTTGCATTTCTGCTGATGAAGTGTGCAAGTATTATGCCTGCACCTGTTCTTTTGTGTGTGTGTGTGTACTTGTATTCGTTATGTTGTGGGGACCTTGTTTTGACATTGCATTGTGGGGACGTCCCTCCTATCTATCCAGGGACAGGAAGCGTAGAGATCTACGCCTGTCCGGGTTTCCTGACTCTTACCGATGTGGCTCTTGGCTCTGTCACATTTGGATGATAGACTTTGTCGTGCTACGGTCGGTCACGTTCTGTATAGTTAATTCCTTTTCGCTGCACATTTTATAGCAATCAATTCAATTTGAAGTTATTAATGTCTAACTTCTAATGGCGCGACCCAGCGAGTACAGTAAATCACTAGTTAGTAATTAAGAAGAGCCCATTAAGAATTCCAAACTCAAACGTAATTATGAATTTTACTAATAGCTTGTGTGACTCAGGCCTCAAGGTTTGCTTTGCTGAGTAAAGATTCTAATTATGTAAAGACTGAGAAACTAGTCAAGCATAGCAATGATGTTCAAGTTAGTTTAGTTATTTAGGTAAGTCTGTGAAAAATTTCCTCACAAGTGACAAAACCTGTGTATGTGCAGCCACGTCTGGCATCGTCCAGGACGTCCACAGGAGAATTGTTTGCATGCAAATAACAGCTAAATACCACAGCTAGAAGATGACAGAATACCTGACATATTTACTGTGTCGCGGCTAAACATCCAAGCGGGAACACCCTCAGTCGATGTAAGCAGACTTGTTTACGCATGTAGGTCACTGTGACACTGCAAACAGTCTTGTCTTTAGTTTCTGTCTCTAAAATCCATGTCACAGCATGAAAACACTCTCAGATATTGAATGCAAAGACCAACTGTGTGTTTACATCATATCTGCCTCGCGTTCACGACAAACTGAGCAACTTTGGAGAGGCATATTAGAAAGGAGATCAGCAGTAAGACCTGAGCATCTGTGTTTGTGTTCACTCCCATCTAGGTTGGTTGGTGGGAGAATGGCCACCTGCGTCTGCGTTACCATCCCTGGTCTCGTTACGGCTCCTTCCTGAAGCCTCTGGATGATGCCCAGCATCTCCGAGTAGTCACTTTGGAGGAGAGGCCCTTTGTCATTGTGGAACCGGCTGACCCGGGCACCAGCTCATGCATCCGGGACTCTGTACCCTGTCGAATGCCCGTCAACACCAGGTAGATATGAAACATGGTGGAGTTTTGTGAGAGTTGGAGTTTTTTTTTGCGCTGCGTTGTGTTAGTACATTAAAATTACACTCCCAGATACACATGTTCAAAGAAAAGGTCATCCTCAGCAACAGAAAACAGACTTCTCACATAATAGCTATTTTGGTGCTATGAAAAATAGAGGTTACGCTACAATCGCTTTGAACAGCCAATAAAATAACCGATACAGTTATTAAAGCAAAATGTCACCTGCACACTTCATTCATCACCATAATGGTGGTGTACAGTCCATTTTGAATACATATAAAATATCTAAGGATATAGATGTTGTTTTTTTCTTTCCAACGATGGGCTGAAACAGGTTTACACAGAACAGGTGGTTTAGTATTTAACAAGCGATTTCTAACCTTGATGTCTCCTGGTGACGTCTCCACTAAATCCTTATCAGCCTATAAACTTTAGTGGAAAGTAGAAAAGAAGTTTTAAAAAGTGTTTAAAAGGAGACCGTACTGAAACCAGACGGTCCCAGGCTCTGATCCCTTGTGAAATTGAAATGTCTGGCCAACCATCCATGAACAAGACAGTAAATCTTTACTCTCTGCAGGTGCTGGGTACAGGGAGGGGGTAGGCTTTAAGAAAGACCTGTGGGATCAATAGATTAAAGCATTACAAATAACTTAATTATCCCAAGGAGGAAATTAACTTTCCTCGCAGCAGGTATAGATATGTTAAAAGTCATATGGTGCCACCTAAAAGTGTGAATTTAAGAACGGGACCCCTGCAGCATCGCTACCGACCGAGCCTGCTGCAACAGAAAGAAACATCAATTTGATTTAGATAATGACTTCTGTTGTCTTAAATCACGTGCATATTATATACAACATGCAGCAGCATTTGTATTTAGAATCTTTATAATCAGTTTTTCGTCTCAGGTTCATTTGAGGTGAAAGAGAAACTGAGTGTGTGTGAGAGTGTGTGTGTGCGCTCTGGGCTCCTGGTCTATCCCAGATAAGCTTCCTTCCTGCCAGCACATGACCCGGCCAACGTGAAGATAACGAGTTCATCCTCCATCAGTTTTATTGGCTGAGACAGAAGTTTGCTCGCCTGTTAATCAGCCCACTTTTTTCCTAATGTGCTTGTCTTTCTTTTTACATCTTATATATTCCACATGCTCGCTCTTTAACTGCTTTGCTCTCTCTCTCTCTCTTTATTTTTACCTGTCACGGTTTATTTCTGCCGATGTTGCTGCAGTGCAGTGGATGAGATGTGCTCTTGCTTATTGTCTCCACCAAGGACACGATTTGTTTGTTCAGGTCTTAAAATGAATACACATATAAATTACCGAGGCCTTTTATTAATTTTAATATTTCCCACTTTTGATATCATCATATTTAATCTCAATAAGTTTCCTGCTCTTATGTGAAAGAGACAGAGATCTTCAGAACTAACAATTCAAAGCTATGTGTGAGCGTAGTGGACTGTATATCTGCTCTTAAGTGGCTATAAAGCTGACCAAAGTCTATTACTCACTTCAGTGTAGAGTCAGTTCAGGTAATTGCTGCTGTCATCTCCTCTGTGTTGAACATAGAGTGACATAATGTGTCTGCTTTAACTACAACAAGTTTATTTATTGGCACATACGTGAAGAGAATCATGACTGCAAAGTCAAAACTGTCTTTAATTAAAGACCAGACTTCATTTGCAGAAAGATATTTGTATAACTATCTGAATATGTCGCACTCTCATAGGTTTGATGTTGTAGTAAAAAACTACCTGCCAGATGCACAGGTTGTTACAGAGTTGGTATGTACAGCTGATGGAGGGCACTGCAGCCACTTGACTGATGGTAATCTAAATGTACTTGGATTCCCGTGTGTGACCGGCTCAACACAGTCAAGTGTTCACTGGATTAAGCCTCGTAGGAAAGAGGCAGAATTTTTCTAATTTAGATGCGATCCATGAGGGCAAAATGGAGTTTTAATAATGTGGCACACTTCCTCCTGCGCTCACGGACCTGTCAGACATCGCTTCTCCAAACACAACAACCCAAACTGTCAGTATCGATCCGCTCGCGGTCCCTCGCCAATAAGTCATACCTTCCTTGTCCTCCTCGTTTACGTTCTCCCTGCGTCTCTCAGGTACTCATCTCTTTCGTCTTCTCGCTCCCCTCGCAGCACACTCTCAGTCAAGCAGCACATTCAGGTCAAAGCGTCCTTGAGAAAACATCTTAAGATCTTATAAAAAAAAAAAGCTTGTTCACTCTCTCATGTAACTGTCGTTTCTTACATCATCTCCTCAGTTTGGTGGTGGACGGCGCCGGGCCAATGAAGCACTGCTGTAAAGGGTTCTGCATCGACGTCCTCAAGCGACTGGCAAAAATTGTTGGCTTCACCTATGACCTTTACTTGGTGACCAATGGGAGGCATGGAAAGAACATTGATGGGGAGTGGAACGGCATGGTCGGAGAGGTGAGGCTCTTTATATTGTATTGTATTTGAGCAAAACGGGCTTGTTGGTGAACCCTCCTATTGGTCCAGGTTGTGTTGGTTCCATTTCCGAGCAATGAAGAGGCTATAAGACCAGTTTCATTTCTGATTGTCTGAGGATGAGAGCTGAAAGATCATCACGGATCTACCACAGCTACAAGTCCAGTGACTCCAGGTTCAACTCAAAGAAAGATCTGGACGACTAGATTAGTGAGCTAGCAACGTTTGTTTGAGTGTTTGGCTCCTTCAGTGCGGTTCATATTACATGACAATGCATCAGGTGATGTTGCAGAGTAATGCAAAGTCTGCAGTAATGTGTTTCTGTGGGAAGTAAATAAAGAAAGCAGCAACCTCACCACTAGTTGCTAATGCAACTACAACGACGACGTCTTGTAACCAAAGTTTGGAGATGGAGGCACGATGTAGGTCACCTAGATTTGATAAGATTCATGAGCGTGTTTCCCAACTTTTTAAGTGATTCCTTTAAAGGCGAAACACATAAAACTGCCAGTCAAACATCAATAAGCAATACTCACAGCAAACCAATAAAAAGTCACAGTGACAAAAACACGGGTGAGGGATTACATGCTTTCTGACAAAACTGTGTGTTCAGTTGGGACTTGACACAGCTTGCAAACTGCTTTTCCTCTGGGAGTCGATTCTAAAGTTTAGACCACAAACACACCATGACGTGTTTTCAGTCAGATACCGTCGCTCTGTTTTTAATTCTCCTTTTTCCCTGTACAGTAACGACGTCGCCTCTCTCACTCACTCTGCTTTTTTTCCTCCTTTTTGTTGTGTTTACAAAAAGGGGGTTTGATTCGAGGTCTCCCGTGAAATTCTTTTTATCCTCCCTCAAATCCTTTAAAACGCGACCCAGCGAGAGAGGATTGGACCCGAATCGAAGAGGAAGAGCGAAAATATGGAGGGAGGCTGTCAGGAAGATTAGTGCTGGAAAAACTGAGAGAGAGAGAGGACAACACAGACTGCGAGACTGTTTGTACACGACTGTGTGGATGTCTGCATGTTTCTGTGTGTGTTGGCAGATACTGTGCTGTTTCCATGATGCCAATCCCCCTCTGGTGGTTGGATTAATGAAGTTGGTTTAACACAGGGTTGGACAAATTATCACAGTGTGTCTGTGTGTGTCTGCGTGGTCTTGTAGTTCGATCTTTGTGAGGACCAGTTTCAGTTTTGGACCTGAAGAGCGGTGTCATTTTTGGAAAGTCAGGTGGAGGAGGTGGTGGCGCTCACTTCGTGAAAGGTTTCAGACGAGCTGGAAGTCAAAGCTTGTGATTTTCCAGTTGATCGACATTCCAGCCCTCAGCTATGGTCGTCTGTGAGCTTTAGGTAGTGACCAAAACACCAAGATTGCAGCTACGAGCAGCCAAAACGGATTCCCTCGATGAGCGCTTCGGCTCTGCTGCTGTTCATTTGTGCCAACAGGAGCCAGCTGAGTTGGTTTAACCATCTGATTAGGACGCCTCCAGGCCACTTCTCTCTGGAGGTTTGTCAGGTCATGTCCAACTGGGAGGAGACCAAAGGGGGAGACCCAGAAGTGGCCCACGGGATTACATATCTCATCTGGCACTGAAAAACACTGCTGGGGAGAGGAACGTCTGCAGTCCCCTGCACCTCTACCTGATCCCAGGTAGAAGAAAATGGATGAATAGACTTGATTTTAGGTTAGCAAGTCATTGTTAGGAAAACAGCAGACACACTATGTGCTGTTAAAGGTCCACATGAGTGTTTGCAAGATCACAAAGGTCCCAGCTGACCAATCATAGTTCTTGAAGACCTGCAAGATCACAAACCACAGAAGAATCCATCTTACCGGCCTCTGAGCTACTTTTCTGAACCTGGTTGAGACTGTCATCGTCCACTGGAGTGTGAGCTATTGGCAGCGACAGCCGCGGTTTAATGTCAGTGTGTGTGACGACGCGCGAGAGAAATGACTTGGTTGAAGTTCCGCCATGATACAAAGTGATACAGATGGTTCATCCAATCAACTGCCAAGTGTTTTTTTGGAAGTGCCTGTCCTTTGCCAAACAGTTTCCAGCCTGGTGGTGGTTCTTCTTTATCTAAATTCCAGTGAACGTCGTATCAGCAAACCCCACAGAGCCTCTAACCTCTGGATGCTGCAGGTATAAAGCCAGCTTCATGTGCCGGTTTGAGTGTGTGTGCATAGACAGTGTATGTGTTCGTGTGTTAACATCAACCAAACAGTGACAGTATCACGGTTCTCTAACAGTCCTGATGTCGTCGTTGATGCAGGTGGCCTCTCTCTCTCTGTCCCCAGCTGCCTCCTGCCCAGCTTCTGTCAGTAACTCATTAAGTTGCTTAATTACGGTGGCAGACGAACATGTGTGCTCAGGGACGGCTGATTCTGTGTGAAAAAATCATCCTCCTGCTACCGGCTGCATTTTTTTGTTGCGAGTATACAAAAGAACAAACCTTTTTTTTAACCTTCCTCTTTTACTCATTACTTCCATGCCGTCCTTTTTTTATTTACTAAACTTCTCCTTTCTCATCATGACAAAATGAAATTTCACCAAGGCCAATGGCCCGCCTTCCTCAGACTTGTTCTGTGTCCTTGTCTCTCCGGTGCAAGCCTACGCTTGGACAATCATTTCTGCTATTTCTCAGGATGTCATTCAGCCTTGCGCTCTTTGTCCTTCTTCCTTACATGAATGCCTCCCAATAAGGCAGTCATTTCCTACGTCCTTAACATTTCTCATAAGCTATGAATCATTCCGGTGTAACATGTTTTGTTCCCGGCATAGTGATGAAGTACTTCCTGAACAGGAGTGTCACAGGTGTTGCTTTCAGGCTGTATTCACATATTTTAAATGAACTGGCTGAATTAAATGGAATAATTATGGCGGATTGATTGATCCTGACAAGCAGAAAAAGCAACTAATCACCGGGTATCAGACGTGTAAAACTTGTGCGTCATCACACTCTTGTACAAACTTTGTACTTTAAAGTGTCGTTGAAGGCTTCGCAGACAAACTACTGATTGTACAAAGTTAAAGTTTCACCCTGAACTCCAGAGACGACTGATCGAACACAACATCCCACTTCCTGCATCGCAGCCGGCCATTCATTCCCATTAATGTCATGATTGTAGCGTAGTATTATAATGATTTGTGATATGAATAATGACATGATATGCAGAAGACTTGATATAATCCATCACAAAGAGCATATATTTAATTAAGTGATTGTAATTATGTTATGATAATTCATTTCATGGCAATGCATCAGAAACTAGGAATTGACTGGAAACACTGTAAAGCTTGATGCACTCGACCTTCTGCGGCCAAACGGCGACTCTAAGTTTCCTCCAGCGGGCGGCACGGTGGCGCAGTGGTTAGCACAGCCGCCTCACAGAAGAAGGTTCCTGCTTCGAACCTCAGCTGGGGGCCTTCCTGCGTGGAGTTTGCATGCCTCCTGGGCTCCTTCCAGCTTCCTCCCGCAGTCCAAAGACGTCCACTTAATAGGCTAACAGGCGTCTCTTAATTACCAGCAGACGTGAGCGATGTGTGAGTCGGCTGGCTCCAGCCCCTTGCGACCCTAATGGGCTTAAGTGCTTGTGGAAGATGGATTGATGGACAGTTTCTTCCTGCGACACCTTTTTCAGACGGAAACTCACATTTCAGACACTTTTCAGCAGCATGTGAACGTGCCACGGAGAAGGCTTTAATTATTCTGAGTGAAATTCTATTAGGCTGATCTCTCGGCACTAAAGACACGGTGTAATCATTTTTACACTGCTTTGTTGCTCAGTTCTGATTGGCCAATTATAGTCTATTATTTTCATATAAAGTTGCATATGTGCTGCTATGTATCTCCTGTTTTCTATGTGTTTTCATCTTTTTATTTGGTGCTGTGGACCTTTTGTACGAGTGTCCTTCATAAAGTTATCATCTTTCCTCTGAATAGCAGGATGCTGCTATGTAAAACGAATCATTGCTGCGGCCTGGAGTCTGGGGAAGCTCGGTGGAAGCAGTAAATTCATTCTTAAAATAATAAAATCATCTTTAAATCAATATTTTCTGGCATGTAATAAGCAGGAAAATGTGATTGTTAGCACAATAAGCCCCTTCAGGACGACGCATCGCCCCGGCTGGGTTTATTTTGCATCGATGTTCGTTACAAAGATCGGGCTGGCTTATTGTTTCTCTGACAACATGAGAACTAATGTAAACAAATCCAAGATATGGCCGACGAGTCAGAGGCAGATTTAAGTCTCTGCAGTGTGAAACTGATGTCTTAAACATCGAACTGGCTCTCAGGAAGAATTCCTTGTTGAGCACTAACAGTTGGAACAGAAGAAGCGTGCATGTTATTTTCTGCAGCCGTATTACAGACGTGTCTGAAGCGGCTCGGTGCGGCTGCATTGGTTTCACATTAGCCGTCATGGCCGAACAAAGAAAAAGTGGCACCTGCAGAATCCCAAAGTGCATCGACAGAAAAATCCAAAGATAAAGACGTCAGCACGCCGCCACTCCTCTGTGATTGACAGGTGATAACTGGAAAGTGCAGTACGTCAACACAACAATGAATCAACGAAGGCTGAACACTTAAGATGTCAGCGGTGAGAGAGGATTGTGACTTAAAGAGTCTGCTGAAAGGCGTCTCTGTGGTGTCTGCGGAGGGGCCGCAGAGCCTTTTGTCTTCACACACTTTTGGGGCCAGGCCAGGACTCAGACTAATGAACTTTTGGTCTGCAGCCAGCTTCTCTAACCCTCCACAGTCCCTCAGCTGCAGCCAGGTAACCTCTGTTTCCTGCCAGGTGAAACATGACAGAGCTGTGAACGCCCTCACTTCTTCACCTTCTGACCACCTGAGCCTCATTTACAGCTGTCAGGAGGACTCCGAGGAGGAACGCAGCCCAGTTTCACACACAGAAGAAAAACGGAAACGCGCTCGAATTTACATCCAGTTCATTGAGAAAGCCTGTGAAGTTTCACCGAGCCTTCGGCAGTGCTTTTGTGTGGAGTTCACAAATGTTACATTTTTAATAATGAAGCAGGGTGCAGTACACAGATAAGAGGCAAAACTGATGCAGGTAAACAATAGCAGGGATTTTAAATTATGGAGTGTTTGGTAAAAATGTTGCTCTAATCTTCTCTTTGTTCAAACTTTTTGAAATGGCTCTAACTTCCTGTTTTCCAGGTGGTGTCCAACAGGGCTGACATGGCCATCGGCTCTCTCACCATTAACGAAGAGAGGTCAGAGGTCGTAGAGTTCTCCGTTCCGTTCGTGGAGACCGGCATCAGCGTCATGGTCTCTCGCAGCAACGGCACCGTGTCGCCTTCTGCTTTCCTCGGTGAGTCGCCGCCTTCGGATCCATTCACGTTCACGAAGCCGTGTTTATCTGTCTGGCCTCAAAACGGGCATTAATAAATGAGCTGATGTGCTCTACATGCAGCGACGAGTAAAAGCTTGTTTAATCACGGCCTCGCTCACATTCAGCATGAGTTCTACAAGTCATTAATTTAGCTGCGAGTCGAACACGAGTTAGCCGTATTTTGCTGAATCTGAAAATCCAGGATTATCTGTGTGCATGCGTGTTAAAAAAACAGGTATGATGTTTGTGTTTTAGAATCAGACCAAAGGGGAATTTCCCACTTTTATTCTCGTCATCGTTGTGATGCCATTTCCTCGCACAGGTTTAGGTTTATAGTCGAAACTTACTTCAGCTGACTGGACCCGCAGTGATAGATGGACTGTCTCACACGTATTGCCAAAGCTGGAGACAGCTGTACTGAAGGAATTACATATTCTAAAAACAGCAGAACATAAAAGCCGGCTGAGTCGGGCAGAATATAAAGCGGTGTCGTCGCCGTCTGCGCTGAGAGGTAATGTCGAAGAATGCGGAGCGTTCAAAGTATTGACCTGAAGTTATTTTACTGTTGGTGTGGAAAGTTTCTAAATCCACTTTATTGGCCGAGTGTTTACGAGTGTACAGGCTATTCAAAACCTGCTGCACATCAATAACTGGAAAGAAACTTTAAAAAGTTAAAGCACCCCAGGTGGAGTTTTTATCTGACTGTAAAGGTGAGGCCAACAGATTATTCTGCATGTTACTGATGAGGAGCTCTCATTCAGATTACATGTTAAAATCTGATCTCCAAATTCATTCATTAAGCCGCCTTCTTGCCTGTACTCGATTATGTGATGTCAGCTTCACCCAGCCTCCTTCAGTCCTGGACTCCTGTGGATCTCTGTGCTCTGAGGTTCATCACTGGTTGTAGCCGCCTCACCCACCTCTGTGGACTGCATGCCTTCCCTGAATAGAAGCTGCTGCACGCACTGGATGAGTCTATAAGGCTCTTCTTGGCTGGGTTCCCACTTGTTTATGCACTTAGAACTGGAAGCCGTTCATGCCCTGCCATCAAGCGACACTCTGCTCCTCGTGCTCGGACTGAAAGCGTTCATTTCTCTGCTTGGACCGCCCTCCAATCTGAAAATGTCAGCTCGATTTTAAGAAACCAACAATGGAAACCTTTTGAGCGGTGTTACTGTACCTACAACTCTGCACTTCTGCACTACTACCTACCACGACTATTACTGGTCCTACATGATGGAAAATCCTCAAAACCTCAAATATAATGGCGGTTACTACTTGAAACGAAAAAATTTATAATTTAGTTGTTAATTTATGACTAATCGATCTATTCGTGTATGTATCGGGTGCAGGGATGCTGGAAGTCACATTTGTCAGTCTATATGATGAATTCATACTAAATAGTGCATTTTTTTGTTTTAATTTTAAGAGCCAGGACTTACACTAACTTACACTTTACAAAATTAGAAAGTTTTAGACTGAAGCAGTCAGTGGATCCACAGGCAGAGGCAGAGAAAATGCCTGGACGGGCCGGATCTCTCTGTCACGGCTCACAGACTCCGGTCTGCACTGATTAAACCTCAGAACTGTCGCGTAACATTGGACTTGATGATCGAATAACGTGTTTCTATCCCGTCCACACCGGATGTTGCAGTGAGGTGCACGGTCTGTTTGACTGATCACTGAGTTAAACTTCTCTTTGACTCGCTCAGTGTGCAAAGGGAAGTCGTGAGGCTTTATTTAATGCACAGTAACTTGTAGCTTAGCTCATTATACTTTACGAGGAGCTTGCCAACACTGGCTGTGATATAAAATTAAACTTCACTGCAGAACAGACGGAACATATTGTCTGTATCTTTCAGCCATCTGCAGCTCCGTGTTATTCTTTTCTTCGTGGTGTTTTGGGAAGGACTGCACAAAGTGAAAGCACTTTTTTCTCGGAGCCGCAGTGTGGACGGCGTGAACATTAAAGTTCCAGGTTCTGGCTGATTTAAATGTGTGGTGTGAGTTAACAAACTTAAAGGATGGAGACTTGCAGCAAAAGGGTCACACACACTCCCCCCCCCCTCATTTTCACCGCTGAGATGCCCTTCAGCAAAACGCTCGACTCCAAGCGGCTTCGGCGGAGCTGCTCAGCGGCCGACGCATCGGATCGGTTGGACTGGACAGCTTCCAGGTGTGAATGTTTAACTGAGTGTGAGCAGCAAAATAATAAAAGACAGCAAAGTTTCCCCCTGGTTGAATAAATGTTTTAAAATAGATGAGGCCTCGATGAAAAGGCGCTTTCAGTTGCTTCTGCGAGTGTGGTTGAACAACACCGAGCGGAAATTCAAAATCTGGTGTCTGCATGATACACACAGCTAGAAATATACTTAATCAATTACTGTTAATCAGCGACGTCGAGGAGCTTTAGATTTGATGTGAAGATGCAGGCAGCAGCCCGGATAGCTTATATAACCCGCTGCTGTAAATGATCCTGGGTTACGTAAGAAGCCTTGGCTCCTGCCGTGCGTTTGTCTCGGGGTTGAAGACGTTCACGCTCATGACTTTACATCTAAAAAGCAAAGCTGCCAGCCCGGACTTTAGATTTAATATTCTAAGAATCCAAATGAGCTCCCACGCTGAAGCAGATCATTTAAAATGTTTTAAATAAAGTATAGGACTCAGACTCAGGCGGAGATAACGGCTCTTAATTTACAAATCTTCTTAGACATTCCCAAGCATGAAGAGATGGAAGGAAAGATGGAGGCAGACAGAAAGCGAAACGAAGAAACAGAGAAGGATAAAGGGTGTGTGTGTGTGTGTGTGTGTGTGTGTGTGTGATAATATAAAGCAAACACAGGACTGAGGGAAAGGTTGAGTGGCGTTGATAGAGAGGGCGATAGAGCTGCTTCAGATTATCTCAGATGTTTTAATCTGAGCAGTGGCTGGTTGACATGCTGTGTGTGTGTGTGTGTGTTTGTAAATTAAAGATCAAGTAAAAATGTGAAATCTTGTAAAATTTGAGCCTTTTTCTATCGTGATTAAGATAAAGTCATGACTCTCTCAGACATTTAATGTTTGTTGACCCGATTTCCCTCGAGGATGTTAACAGATTAATATTTATTCCAAGTTGTGTAACTTCCATTTAGAGAGCGATAAAATATTCTCCTAATATTTGACCTGTGTGAAACAGATTCAGAAAAAATAGAAGAAGGCAGCAAATAAAAAAACAGAAAGAATGAAGCAACGTTTCTCGATGTGCAGCCACAGGAAACGTTTGTAAAGAATATGACTGCATGAGCTCAGTAACTCTTCAGGAAACTGTTCCCCAGTTAGCTTAGCATAAAGACCTGCGCAAAATCTAAAAACGTGTCTGAACCTGCAGCAATAAAAGCCGATTTTAGAAGCTGATGCTGCGACGCGAGCTGAGAAGTCCACTTTGGCGGCTGACTTCCATCCTCCCCTCGTAGACCTGATCTTTTCCTCATACTCATACGGCTGCTGTAGTTCATCTGTCCATCTGTCAGAGAAGATTTAGGAGACAATCTGAAACACGTCATGGTTGGACGGAGCTGGAGGGCTCCCAAGGCCGTTTTATCTCAACACCGCCAGGCCATAGGGCAGACAGTGACTCCATACTGTAGCTTTGGATGCTTGTGTGTGTGTGTGTGTGTGTGTGTGCGGTTGGGTCCATGTGTGAGAGTGTGAGTGAATAATGGGTTGTGAAAAGAAAAAAGTAAGCAAGGACAGAGAGAGGTAAGAGGCAACGGAAACATGAGGAGAAAGGTCAGAGGTGAAAAAAACAATCAAGTGAAGAAGAAGAGAGGAAGCGAGCGAGGAGGCAGGACCGTGTTTATGGAGACACAGCCCAGCGGCTTAACTAGAGAGGACACGAGGACGGATTTTAAATGTGTTGTCACGTGCACGTTTCTTTCTGTTCCTCACTTATTTAACATGAATATAGCTTAGGCTCCATTTTAAGGTGAGCAGTTTTCAGTCACGTCCTCTCCTGTCAGGCTCCTGGGAGCGGTCAGAAAACATTTTCTACGACTGTTTAAATATTAAAACGTCTTTTCGGGCTCCACGTCTTCTAACTCTGACACTTTACGGACAATTATTCGATGACTCTGTCTGACCTGGTGTCACTTGATAACAGAGGTTTGATATCAGACATGACATCGGTGAGACTGACTGACTGATGCAGGCCCAGATCTTGACATCTGAGTGTAACGTTTTAAAATCCTACACCTTGTGTTATACATATGCAGAGCGACCTCCTTCTACTGGTGGAAACTTTGCCGTCGGCTGATCGTGGAGACGGCTGAAGTAAAGCACAGCAGGTTGGAGATGGGCCAGGGCGTCCCTGACACGGAGCGAGCAGCTCAGAGAGGCAGAACTAACCGAAACCTTTACCAACAGCTGTAAACCTGCTTCGGGTGACTCCACCAGACTCACCGGGTGTGTCCGGTGCGGACACGGAGAGCCTGACAGCAGCTGCTCAGCTGATAAAGTCAGATCAGTGATTGTCCTCTGCTGGGAGAAGATGTTTTCAGGCCCGCGGGCCGTTGGCATAAAGCCTCACAGACATTTTCCAGTGTTGAAGTTATTTACTTTGCTGCACGGCGCTCAGCGTGTGTGTGTGTGTGTGCTAATTGTATTGTTGCACTGAAACATTACACGTCTCTATTTTTTTAAATTAGCTGCAATAATTTTAGCTCAATCAATTCTCTCACACCTTGATGCAGCCGCTGAATGAGAAGCAGACAGAGAGCCAGACAGAGCACGCAGCTGCAGAGGGAGGCAGGACACAGAGTCTAAGCCGGGATGATAACAAACACTTAAACTGTCAGGGGACCCGGTAAAGGAGGACGTGAAAATTGAACGAGTGAAGGGAAGTTAAAGGACTGTGTGTGTGTGTGTGTGTGTGTGTGTGTGTGTTGCTGTCACTCATATTGGCAATTCTGAGATAAAAGCCTGCAAACAAAAGAGTGCAGCAAACCTCTCAGGCCAAACCAACTTATGCTGCAACAAGAGAGTCAGCTGAACTTTATTGTCCGTTTCTGCCGTGTGTGCAGGACGTACACAGAACTGAAACAGTGTTTCTCCCAGTCCCCGGTGCAGACATCAATAAACAAGAATTATGAAATATAAAACATATATACAAGTTTTAAAAAAATCTAAGAATAAGGCAATCTAAGTTTGTATTTAGCTCAAATTTGCTATTCTTTCCTCGCACTGCGAGCTTCTACCGTGAGTAAATATGCTACCTAAGATCTTGGGTGTACCAGCGCTCCGTGCCGTGTCTGTTTCCCGCCCGGCTCGATCCGCTCCGCGTTGAAGTGTCTGCTTGCGGCGTCACGGAGCACGTGTCGTGGAGCCGTGCCCTGTGGAGTTCAGCGATAAGAGTCTTACACACGGCTGGAAGATGTTTATCTCAACATCGATTTAATATTATACCCACTTCTCCAAGCATCACTACACCAAAGCACAGGAGTTACTCATAATAACAGTGTTTTTGTAGTAGTCGAGTGTTCCGGTGAGCCGTGACTGTGCGCCAATGCAGCGACCCTCAAACGGAAGCAATTACGATGACTTCAGCCGTGATTCATTTGATGATTCAAACGTTTCCTTTTCCGGGGTGAGTCACAGTCAAGCTCGTGGTCTGAATCCCCGACTGCTTATCAGCGCTCAGACCACATTCAGTTGTCCGGCTACTTTTTGTTGTTGTTGCCGTTGGCGATGATCTGGTCGTCCTTGCACAACAAGCACATCCATCACGGCATAATTCCCAAACAAATGTGGCTTCCTTCAGATTTTAGCTGATGATTATTCACGTTTCATGAGTCAGTGCTCCTCTTAAAATCAACATTTAAAATTTAGCACACCAGACTAAACTTATAACATTTAATAAACTCCTTGTTCCTGTATCTTATTTTATTCTGTATTGTTATGATTATTTTCTCCTGGGCTCTAATGCTGTTACTGTAATAACAAATTTGCTCTTAATAAAGTCGCCTTGTAAAATAAGGATCGATGCAAACAGCAGATTATTCTTTAGGACCTGTAATCTCACAGGAACTGATGCGAATCAACATGAATCTAATCAGAGGAACAAAGGAAGGCGCTCGCTGCGCCTTGTATCGCCACCATCTCTCCGTGAGAGCTCTGTGGTCCCCGCACACCGCAGGACTGCTCAGATGTCAGGTCATAGAGTGTAATTCTTTGCTCAACTATTCATATCCCACATGTTTGATATCCAAGTGTGTAAAGCCTTCAAACCACAGGGGAGTAAGTAACCCTCCAATTAGGACCGACAAGTCCAAGACAAAATGTTTAAAACCGACCGTAGAGATCTAATTAGAGGGGGACTAGTGGAACTTTGTCTACAGAGTCAAATTGCTGGTTAATTTGCCTGTAGTCAGAAGATATTAATCTCTATAAACATATATCTGCTTGTAGTACGAGCACTACACACTACCAGTCATGTCTGTGGGGAACACAACAGCGATCGTCTGATGATGATTTGGATTTTTATCGGCTCTTTTTAATAGATTTACATGAAACTTTATATAACTTCAACAGGTGAGTTGTATATGAATTCACCCTCAGTACAGTTGTCATGAACGGGGAAATTAGCTACAGAGACCAAAACTGTTTTTTGTACCAGGCTGTAAACATGTTTATTTCTGCTGTGAAACATGGGGACTTATGGAGACTGACTCATTCTGCAGCCAGCCTCAAGTGGCCGTTTGGGGAACTGCAGTTTTGGTCTCAAGTTGCTTATTGGACTGTAAACAAAGACCTTGTCTTTAGATATCCAGCGGCTACTCTGGAAACTCTGAAACATTGCCTGTTACCGCCCGGAGGCTTCACCATCATCAGACGCGAGCCGACGAGTTCAGAGATGAAAAGATCAGAATATGTTTATATCTTCTCAAACTGTCAGCCGCTGTGATCGTGTTCTGGGATCAAAAGCCGTATTAATGAGTGAAAATGAATACTCAGTTTTGCAATAACATGGCTGTCAAGTTTTGATTAAGTGATAGTAACTTTTTCCTCTTGACAAGTGCATTTAATTTAATGTTTAGCGTAGCATTTAGGGAAAGAGTTTGGATCAACTCTGGTGGAAAGAAAGTCATCTCAATGTAATAATCATAATAGAGTTAAGGAAATGAACCCCATGCACTCATTCTTACGGTCACGGTAGATACATTTTGTAGGCTTACAACACATGCTGAAGGTAAGCTTTAAAAATGTGTCCACAGTGAGCTGCAAACAAACTTGGTGGCATTCAACAAAAGTCTTTCTTACACAAGTTAGCTGATAGTTGATGTCATTCAAGAAGTTGTGTTTCAGTGGCTTCATCATGAAGGACCAAAGTGCCAACAAAATTGGCACCTCGGTCTCGCCTTGCGCTCTAGAAGTCAACGCTGACTTTTCCGTCTGTCTCCCCAAACCTCCACCACGTGGACTTTCTCACTCTTCGTGCTACATTACCTGACTTCAACAACACGTTGCTCGCTTTCCAGAAATCACGAGAACGGCCAACTCTGAGTGCAGGACCAGATTAAATATTTCTATCCAGGTGTGCATTAGATTGCAGAATATATGCACATGGTGTTTGCATAATAAGCACTCAGAGTGTGGCTTTGTATTGAAACATTGGTTGTCATATCGTCCATAAAGCAACAGAGCCTTAATGGACCCGTGTAAATGTCTTCATCGGAGAATACCTCTAATTACTCTGCATAATCACTTTATTATGTAAATGTGAATGTAGTGAAATGTCATACATACTGTGTCCTTGTCCTGTGCTGCTCTGCTTCTCAGAGATCAACTCAACCTGCATTCGAGGTTCAAAGTGTGGTTATCATTCTCTTTAATGGGACTTATAAACATGAGTTGACTTTTCTGGGTTAGCGCTGCTCTCAGTGTACTAAAGGTCACCGGTTTGAATCCCCGGACCAGCTCGGAACATGTTGGCAAGCGTTATGAATAAGTAATGTCGTCACTTTACTTAGCAACTGCTGCTTAAATGCCCTTGAGGAAGGGCGCATAAATCTCATTAACCTCAACCTTAACCCCGTCTGCTCTCGTGGATCTGCCCACCGGCACCAGAACCAGACTGTGGTTGTACCTGGCAGCTCCCAAGTGTGAATTTTAAAGACAAAGACAAAGAGCATGTGTCTTCTCTTGACTCTTCCCTGATTAAATACATGCATAAAAATAGAGAATACAGCAGCTGGAAACCAAACGGAGAGAGAGACTCACTTACAGAGCGAGTACATGAATGTGAAATAAAACAATAAAGCTCCTCAGATCCTGACTCAAGGCTGACAGCGCTTTGAAAACAACACAGCGCCGCCTTACACTCCTCACCCGGCACAGTAAAAGAAAATAAATCAAACATGACCTTCAGTGTTCGCAGGGCACCTTGTAATTATTTACACACTTCCTCTGCCGAGGCCATTTTGATTGAACCGCAATCAAAACCAGCAGACAAATTCAATAAATCAGTGCTGTGCGGAGCGCTTGGGGCCACTGTTAAAAAACTTCACACTTCAATGAAATTAATGTTTAATGAAAATAATATTAATGTAAGTTTAAAAAAACAGGACCTTGAAATGTTGGTGGTGTGTTCACTGCTTAGTTCCTCCTCTGGTTCATATTTTTGATATTTAGTGAACTCGGCTGCGGTAATCTTTGGACTTATTATTTATTATATTTGAAATCACTTTGAAATAACCTCCGTAGGCCTCGCTGAACAAATACAGTGTGACAAAGAAGCTCCAATCTGAACGTTAAACACAGATTATAAAAGCAACATTACATAGATCAACCTCTGATGTGAGACCTCCAATAAAAATACAGCACATTAATAAACTTACTCACACAATGAGTCACTTTTGTGCGCTGCCAATTCCCGTCTGTACACTGAAGCAACGAAGCCGTCCAAGACGAACCGCGTCCGCGATGCGCTCACGCTCACGGAGACGGATGTTGATTCGACTCTGAGGCTGTAGCTTGTGCTGGTGTTTTATTGGACCGGCACTTGTGTGACACTTTTAATGTAGTGCCCGTGTCACGTATATAGACGTGGTTGAATAGACATTAAAAAAAAGATTTAATTTGACTTTATGGAAGCACTGAGCGGTACAAAGCATAGAGTCATTTTACTGCACTGCATTAGATTGAACCGTAAACTGGTAATTTGCATTATTATTTGATTATAGGAATCCTTGAACTGCCCACTAATCTGCGGTAATGTGACGTGCAGTGGTTGGAAGACTGGAAAGGTACTATACGTGTGCAGTCCATTTACCATTTACCATTACTTTATGACCTTATAAGTGGTCATTTTCTGGGAGTGCAAACCTCATAAATTCTATCATAGCTTTGAAAAATGTTGTGGCAGAGCCCGAAGAAGGAGCTAAAGGAGCAGCGTGTAAGGATCAGGGCGCTTGGAATATGACAGAAATTGAATATATTATTCATAGCTATGTTTTAATTAGCATATAATGACGGATTATGTTTTTGTTAGTACAGTACAGTCCCGTTTCACGGCCACCGTAGTTCCTCCTTCACGCTACGAAGGAGCAGGTGAACGTCTGTCATGTAGCAACTTTAAATGTTTTCTATTCATGCATTTTCGTTGTCGACCCATTTCTTGTTCCCGGCACGACACAACACGACATAAACCTATCAACCATTCTCTGGAAAATGGAACAACAGAAAGCCAATTCCTGTTGCCGGTCACCCGAAACCGGACACGACCGGAATTAGAAAATCTTTGCTGTTGATCACAAGACATTCAAGTATAACTTTAATACCAGAGCGATCCCAAAATACCTTACACATTAACACGTTTGTTCATGTTTCTCTGTTCTAATGACAATTACCCTGACGCTATGCGTAAAGTATTCATAGCAGCACAGCTCATGCATGGCCGGTATTCGCAGCGAATGAGAGATCCAGTCCCTGTAATTAGTATTTTGAAATTTAATAAGTGATGTAACCTTTTCCAGCAGCCTCCCGTCGTACCGCTCCGCACCTCGAGAGGAGATTACCAAACCAGATGTGTCTTCATTTTCCAGCTGATGACAAAGTTGAAAAGCTCCCTTGTGTTGTCTATTCACTGACAAGACCCTCGCCAACGCGGATATAGATTTAGACAGCTTTAGTGCGTGTTGCGGATGAAGGTGAACCGGGATGATGTACCGTAGGACGGACGAGGGATGGAGGGATGAGGGTCGGGAGATGAAGTGGGATGGAGAGGTGGTAGACGGATGGTGGATTTCGGAGATGGGCCGGTGTCGGCTGGTGGAGGGAAGCCGGCGGGGAACCAGGAGGGAGCTGACACTCTGAGTGGGGGAGCCGTCTCTTCATCGCTCTACAGGATTAGAGCCCCCGTGGTTCCTGTATTTGATTGAGAGAGTGAGAAGGGAGGAGGAGAGAGTGAAGGAAAAGGGGCTTTAGGGGGCTGAAAAGTGAGTTAAAGAGGAAGTGAAGGGATCAGCACTTTAGCTTGGGAAATGAGATGAGTTGAAGGAGGGTTCCTGAACCTAGATTTCCCTCTGATACTTCTTGTGTTTGACGACGTCCTTTAAAGTCAGTAGAACGATGACTGGTACAAGAAGTCCAGCCAAACATTAGAAAGTTGCTGGTGAATGTTTGATTGGGGCTTTACAGGTGTGTGACACTGATACCGAGCCGTGATCAGTCACCATAAATGAGTTAAAATCAGATGATGTGTGAGCAAAAACCTGGATGAAAATAAAACCGGATGCCTCTCACGGCACACGGTTTGACAGCGCAGCCTTAAAAGCGTATTAACCCCATCTGGCAGTAAGTTTAATGGATGAATCCCGGGCCGCTCCACCTGCGGCCTCACTGTACGTCGCTCTGCAGGGGCGTGGGCTGAAAGCCTACAGTAATATCTGCAAACAGAGCTTGTTGCTCTTCGGTATGTCAACGCGCAGTCGTGTTCGATTTAGCGTCTCTTCCTGGATGCAACGCCGAGAGACAAAGGTGTTGATGAGTCGACCCAGCGGCGCGGCCCGTCTCTCCGGTGCTGTTTGATTAGCGTTACAGCTGCCACTGCTGCTGCTGTCAGAGTCGACAGGAAATCCCTCACTAATTTGGTGAGTCTCAGAAGTATCGGCTCGTTTGCTCAGCCGGCAGCCTCAGACTGGCACCACTTTTCTTTCGAAGGACAAGACGATAAAAACCTCCTCACCCAGACGCTTTGCTGCTTACTTGCTTTGTCATGCAGCGAAGCGATGAAAATGAATTCAAACATGAATCTTTTAAATAATTTTCCATACATCTATATTGGACCAAAGCATTTATCTCCCAGCACATGCTGCAGTGTTCGAGTTGTTGGATGTCAAATTACAGAAGCAAAAATGTGTCATCACTTACATTTTGGCTTGTGCAAAAACAAACACCATATTTCTCCTGAACGAAGCACAGAATAAATCCTTGGACTTGTTGGCCTCTATTTTTAAGACGTGCTGTATTACCTCCGTCTGAACACGAAAATCGAGGCGTTTCAGAGTCTGTGCTCGTCTCGTCTCTGTTTATCATCACATTACTGCATGAAGATGAACTTCTTGGCTCGTCTGCCAAACGTCTTATGACCCAAAACAAAATCCACTGACTGCCTAACGCACAGCGCACCGCCTGAAATCAGTCATGTAAAGTACGGCGAGCAATAACACACGCCGAGGTGTGACGCGTCCCAGTGTCGAAGGTTCAAGGTGTTCCAGCACTGTTGCTGTGGAAACCTGCAGGTAACGGTTTCTTTGGCGCCGGCTCCGGGCGGTTCTGCGTAAAGTGTCCTCTCTCAATCAAATATCAGCATGCAGAGGCAGCTAGCACAGGAAGACTGTGAGCTGAGAGCGACACATGCCGCGCGTGAGAGCTGCACGGGGTCAAGCGTACGTCTGACCGTCGATGAAGAGGATTCTCCACACGAGCAACATTCACGCTGCAGCGACAGGAGTCAGTCAGAGCAGCGTGCGGCAGAGGTTTCGGTTTGTGCATCTGATAACGTGGTTCTTTTACAGATGACAGGCCAACTTGTGAAACTTTATCTGACATTTGCATGTGTGTGTCTTTGTGTGTGTGTGCGTCGCAGAGCCCTACAGCCCAGCGGTGTGGGTGATGATGTTTGTGATGTGCCTGTCGGTGGTGGCTGTCACCGTCTTCATCTTTGAGTTCTTCAGCCCCGTGGGATACAACCGCAGCCTGCAGAGCGCCAAGAGTAAGAGACAGTCGCTCCGGCGTCGGCACGCCAATCAAGCCGCCGCCGCTGCTCATTTCATGACATTATTACCAACGTGTCACTTTGTCGGTTATGTAAGCGAGGGGGGGAGGGGGGGAGGGTGTTTGCTCAAATTATGCAAAGCGTCCCACTTTTTTTTTTTTGTCTGTGCATGAGTCAAAACAATCACTCCACACCCACGATCCAGCTTATTTATTTTTAATGAAACAAACACTGACAGCACAGCGGTGCCTGATTTTGACATTTTTACAGTACTTGTCACTTCATCATTGATTCCAACTGTCTGCTCCTCTGTGCCGCCGCGTTCGTTTTAAATAACCGTTCTGAAATGTTATTTATTACTTTCTAATAAATTGACACGAGTGGAATTCTGCTGAATTGGAGTGACGGGTAGGTGTTTGTTCCTCGCCGGCTGTCACTTCTTGCTTCTTCTGTGATAAAACGCCTGTTTAATCTCACCCTCCGTTCCTCTTTCTGCTCCACTTAAAATAAACTTCTGGAAGCGGCGGATGGTGAGCGGTCACGCAGTTTACTTACCAGGTTTTCCTGAGTGGAGAAGCTCAGCAGTACTCCAGGTCGGGCATACCAGTAGAGATCATGTGATTTTTCTTTTTGTTCAGCATAATCTTAAGAATAAAGGTCAAATTATTCATTTTTTTGATTTAATTATTGGCGTTCATCATGGGCAGACTGCTGCTCTCACCATGCCACAGGTCCTTCGTTCCAGCAGCGGTTCTTCGGCACCAGCATGAATTCATGACTTGTCTCAGTGTGTTTCTGCTGTGGGATCATTATCTATCTTAACCCGTTATGATGTATCAACATTATCTCAACATGTACAGGATCCGAGATGGCCAGCAAAGCTGAAGGAGCTCATTGACATGAGATATCGAAGAGCGTTGTTGAAGCACGATAAGAGATCTCAACCTTCTGTCCATCGTCTGGTTTCCATATTTAGGATTTCAGTTTGGAGAAGCAGACAGGAGGACAGCACAGAAGCTAAGCGAAGCAACGAAACACATCGTAGCCACCTAAAAAAACTAAATTACTCTATTCTAAAAAAACAGAACAGGAGCTGCTCGTCCACCGGCGCCTCGATCGGTTAGTGACTTTGGTGTTTCGGTGCCCATCGAGGCGGCGGCAGATGACAGGTAAAATTGCCGTTTTTGTGGAGGGAGTGTGGCGGCGTTGGAAAGAGTGACGGACGGTGACAGTGCTGTCTGACGGGAAGGTAAAGCAGGGAACGTATTCTAAATATAACTCACACTTAACCACAGGTCTGTAGCTACAATACATTTCGTTGCAGCAGCACAGCGCGCTGTTTAGCTTCTACGTGCTCTGCTGCTTCTCCAACCTGAGGGATGCCGACTGTGGTCGACCACACTGACTGTGGACCTGAACCGCATCCTTAACTACACATCACCTCACCCATTTACAGGATAATTTCCATGTTTTGAGATGTTTCTGCATCCGCCCGATAGAATGTAGATGAAGGGAGTTTAATTTCTCGGCATCCACAGCATGAGAACGACACAGTTTTAATGACAGCTCACTTCTGAAGAAACACTGAAGCAAAAATTACCCACCGAGGAAAAAAAAACATCATCAGTGAGAGTGGATACAAGCAGAATCACAGTAAATGAGTCCACACTTTCATCTCTCCTTTAGAGATTAAGTTTTATGCTTCATTTTGCTGTCAAGCAGAATTAAGTTTGCCGTTGGCTTTAATTGATTCTTCTCTTCCTTCTTTTCACTCACGTTCACTTTAACTTCACGTTTCACTGCAGAGAAGTTGGTTCAAACTCTCACGCGTCTGTCTCTTCACCCTACACCGTCTATACCTCCGGAGTGTGAGGACTCTCTTTCCAGTAAGAAATGTATCGCCACCTTTCATCTTGTACAACCGACTAGATTCCTCTATCTGTTCAATTTTCTCACCCCTTCTGAGGCTTCACACTTTGATGATTCTGTATTCAACTCAAGGTGTCAGGTTTAATCTTTAATAACTCCATATAGGTCTTTCCTCCGCCGCGTCTTTAACTCCTGCTCGGCTTTTTGAACTCCCGAGATCAGACAGTTCTTAAAATCACTGCAGGGCAGTTTGTCCCTGCAATCACTGTAAGCCATCAGGATGAATCTATACCGTGTAGTCACGGCTGTTCCTGCTTTATCTGCTTTTTACTTCCATTTAAAAGAAGCCTCATTGCTCCAGAGCGCAATAATATTTCACACAGTGCTGAGCGTCCAGCTGTGTGGCGGCGGTCTGGAGATGACCCCTTCCTGTTTCCACATGTCAGAGCCCCTCGGTGTCAAACCTGATTGGCCTGTGCAGAAGCCTGATCTCAACCCCATCCAACACCTTCGGGATGAACCGAGACACCCGACTGTGAGCCAGACCTGATTGCCCATCAGTGTCGGACCTCGCTAACACTCTTGAGGCTGAATCGGAGCAAATCCCTGCAGCCAGGTTCATCATCTGCTGGACAGACTGAAACCAGGCGGGCGGGGGCTGTTATAGCTGAAGACTGATGCCAGTATCTGACACAGTGTTGTCCACATTGCCGAGTAGCGTGTTCTTTATTTAGTCTTACAGCCGTAGCACTGAAATCCTGTTCTCCTGTTCTCCGTTTGAGCCTCGCCTTTTGTCAGTCAGCGTGCGTGCTAAGTGTTCTTCAGCTTAATATTTCACAGGATAACACTCTCTCTCCCGCTCCCTCTCAGAGTCAGGTGGATCTAAGTTCACCATAGGGAAGTCAGTCTGGCTATTGTGGGCGCTCGTCTTCAACAACTCTGTGCCTGTGGAGAATCCCAGAGGAACCACCAGCAAGATCATGGTAATCATTTCGACTCCACCGCCGGGTTTCGATCACAGTACTGCTTTAGAAAAGTTTGAGGGAAATGCAAAACAAACAAAAATAAAAGGTTTTATGCTAAACTTTGAGGTATTTTATGAAAAAACTTCACATTTAACATCGTTGAGCTGTTTCTGCTCGTTGCTTCTCGGCTCTGTAACACACCCTCAGATCTGATGGAACCCGTCTCACATAAACATAAACTGGATGCTTTCAATCAATCAGTTTGAGTTTTAACATCTAGTCAACAGAAACCCGAGGGCTCGGTTCATTGGTTTCTTTAATTAAAAGTTATTTAGTCAGATAAAAAGATAAAATACAAGAGCACTCCTCTCCAACTTTATCTTCTTTCATTTCTGCAGTTTTTCCCCCCGCACGCTGCGACACATCCCTTATTTGCATGCTCAAGACATAAACCTCGCGCGCTATATGAGCCAGTGCAATCAGTTTGAGAGTGTTCATTCACTTGTTTCACCGTGGTGGTCTTTTTAATACCTGCTGTTACTCTCTGCCCTCACGGTGTGAAAAGAAAAATCAGCTGAAGGCTTGCCCCAGCCGCTGCAGAGTAAAGAGCCACGGGAGGTTAAAAACTCGAGGTGTCTTTTATTTTTTTCTTCTGACTGTCTGCCCGAGTGCTTCTCACAATAACCCCAATCATCTCAAGAGCTCATTAGCTGCTCGATAGGATTTACAAAAGGGGGTCAGAGGAGAGAGTTTTAGTTCTTTTTCTCTTCAAATGTTACAGCTTTTAGTTAAACTGTAGGTTTGTTAGATGTCACCTTGCAGGGAGAGAAAGACTAATGGTCCTCTAGCCTATCAAGAATTTTGAAAAGAGAACTGAGCAAGTTTCCCCTGACAACAGCATCGAAAGTCTGGACGTCAGGCTTAGGGTTAGTGTTAGGGGTCCACTGTCAGCTGAGACCGCAACAACAACAAAAATCACGATAAATCGGATCTTTTCTGACGGAAGGCTTGTGCTCTCAGGGTCATCACTGTCTATCCCAGCATGCGCTGTATGGATAATTGACAATCATGTATTACTGATATTATAAATTGAAGGTTTAATAGGTTTCTACGTCGACCCAGGGGTCATGAAACTCACCAGGGAGCATCGTGAGCGGGGGAGTCCGTCCTTCAACCCTCCTCGCGTAGGACGAATCCTCGCTCCGAAGCGTAGCTGAGCAAAACGCTTAATCCTCATTCACTTAGATTATTTCTTTTTATAATTATGCCTCAGTTGCCACAGCAATGAGTGTACATTTTTCATCTTATTCATTAACATAATTATGCAAATGAACTTTTGGCATAAACACAGAGTGCCGCGGAAGCAAATAGCCCCGTTCATCACTGACTGCAAGTGCAAATTTAGTGCTAAGACTAATCCACATGTCTCACTTGCTTCCTGGCTGAATGTCAACAGAGCAACATCCTATAGCAATAAAAGAAGCACTTCTGAACGGCCCAATGTCTTTAAACCAAGTCTTTAAACCGCCTTTTATGTGTGCCATCTGGGTCAACTGGGCCATTGGTGTTATCCAGCAGTGGGAATTCTGCTTAGATCTGTTACTTGAGAGGCAACGCTCAAAAAAAGGCAAAGGTTCTGTTGTCTGTTCAGTGGGAACCATCGAGTGCCAAAGGCAGAACAGGGAAGATTAAACACTTGTTGATAAAAATGATCCCCCTTTTATTACAAATAAAAGTACTATTTATGCAAAAATTATGCAAAGCAGCCCAACTCAGACGCCAGGAAGTCAGTGATTCTAGCCAAGAAATAATCCCCAGCACAGCAACTTTGTGTTTTTGTAAAAAGTCAGGATATAACGTGTTGATTAGTGAGACCTCGAGGTGCTAGTAGTCAAATTATATCACCTTTGGAGTGAAGCTAGCTGTATTCCTCATTTTCAGTCTTAATGCTAAGCTACGCTCTCGGCTGTAGCTTCATAGCTGCCAAACATAGTGACGTATTTCACTCTTAATTGGAGTGGCAGCATAGTTAAAGTACCTCAAATATCTCCTGAATTCTAGTGCGAGAATAGATAGATTTTATTTTTCATTATTTCTCACTGTGGCAGATGTAAGGAGGTGTGATGATGGCAGGAAGGGGGCACGAGGAGAAGAGGATTCCTTCACAGCAGTCACAATGTGTCATTTTAACATTATTATAAATTTAAGTAAGAGAAAAAAAAACAAATGCCAAGGTTGGATGCTGAAGTGTCAGGCTGACAAAAACGACTCTACCCTGCAGGCAGGACGGAGCGTCAGCTGTGGGTTTAGCAATGAAATGCCAGGAAGTGAGAACAGTGTCACTGGAATCTTAAAATACTTCCACACCTGTCAGATTCGGCCCTCGCTGATCTTACTCCACCGCACTCCTCCTTCAGGTTCTGGTGTGGGCCTTCTTCGCTGTCATCTTCCTGGCCTCCTACACTGCCAACCTGGCTGCCTTCATGATCCAGGAGGAGTACATCGACACGGTGTCGGGGCTGTCGGATAAGAAGGTACGGTCAAGGATGCATGGATGGATGGATGCATGGATGGGGTGTTTGATTATTTTTTTTTTGCAGAAACAGGTTGGATGGCCAAACAGACTGAGACACGGATAGAAGAGCAATAAATTTAGCTTAGCAAGGCCTCGAAGTGACGCGTACATTTGCATAATGTAAAAGGAAAATCTTTCGTCAACAGTAAACCGAAACAGACGAGGAAGAACAGAAAATAAGAACATCCTACGACGGTCGTGTTGTTTCTTTTCTTTCTCCAGAAGAGGTGGGCGACTTCAGAACAGCCTGAGTTAACAGAAAGAAGTAAAATATGTATATAGTCCTCCGAAATGTTCCCTCGCCTTGTTGCCTCATTTGATTTCTCAGTGCAGTTTCAGCAGAACCCACAAAACTGTATCATGCTGCACTGACACTTTAAAACCTCATCTGTTTTATCGTCCCCCCGCTCAGCTCTTTGAGAACTGAAGACTCTTTGCAGCGCTGGCAGGGATCTGCGTCGACCCCTCTTTGACGTCGCTTTTATCTCCGTTCACCTTCTTCTTCTTCTCGTACAGTTCCAGCACCCGACGGAGCAGTACCCGCCGCTGCGCTTCGGCACGGTGCCAAACGGAAGCACAGAGGAGAACATCCGCTCCAACTATCCCAACATGCACCAGTACATGATCCGCAACAACCAGAAGGGCGTGGAGGAGGCCATCGACAACCTCAAGACGGGGTAAGGAGGGAAAAAGAAGGAAGAAATGTTTAATATTTAAATCCTTTACCAGACGTTACACACTCACGGCTCACCTGCTCACTTGATCCACCGGACTCGACCTCCTGTGGGACCTCTTGTGGGTTTTTTGATTGACGCCTGCCTGAAGCAACAGGCATAACTAGCTTGCCTCGTGCGGTGTGAGGGGACAGAAAATAGTGTGGGCAGTGTTAGAGAGCTCGCATTTAACTGTCAGTAACCTCTGTCACTGTCCTGTCACTTCAGCGTCTCTCCATCTCGGCTGCTTGGATTAAAATGTGAATATAAACAGACAGTTTCTCTGTCAGACCGGCTGCAGAACTTTGAGATTCTGCCGGTTCACTCGGACTGAAAGTGAAGCAGGCGAGTCAGTTCTCGACCAGAAGGTGTTAGGTTTGTTTACACCTTTAGGTGGCTGACCTGATTAGCTCAAGCAACTCCGTCCAACTTCACCCTGAGCTGAGGTTTAATTAGCCGTAATAATTAACGCCCGCGCGGGTGTGCGAGCCTTTCAAGGCCTTCATTAAGAGGTCCCTGAAACAAAACAAAAGTTTATAAGATGAACACAGTATAAAAGCAATCGTAAAGTGACACGGATTCAACTTTTTAAAGCATGAAAGTGGAGAGTTACGAAAGATTAAATTATGCAAAACAATCTGTTTTGGTGGCACAGAATCGGGTAATAAAAAAGACCGGACCCGTAATGAGAAGCAGGATTCAAAAACCCAAACCTCACACCAGATGTGAGTCGAATATCCATCCATTCAGCCAACTGCAGCCTCCATTCACACTGCCGGTCTGCCTATTATCAGAAATTCAATGGGCAAAAATAGTTTCTCTGGCTCTGCAGTGCTTAATGACAGTGAAAGTGGAGGCACACTGGGATCGTTACACGTGGACAGATAGGTGACACATTTAAGGAAAAGCTGCATGAAAAGAGTCGAAAGACACAAAATGTGACGCTCTCAGGTTTATTCTGGGTCCACTGTTCCCGTCGAATCGATGCAAAGTTGAGCGATTGCCGTTCTCTGATTGCACGTTTCTGTCCTGAGCGATTTCCTCCAGATAAAGAGCATCGAAGCTCTTCTGTGGAGCAACACCTCACTAAGACACTTTGTCACCCGTCTGTACTCCTCAACGCGAAGGCAGTTGGAGTTGGAGATAGAATAAAAGCTCTTGGAGTCGGTGTGAATTGATACATTAGCGAAAATGGAAGCAGACGTCTTAAACGCTCCGAAAAACACTGCGTGCTGCTCACGGAGTGAAAGGAGTCAGACGCTGACTGGAGGCTGTTTCCACAGAAATCCTTTTACCGGGAATGCACCGTCTACCGGCGTCCACTTCAGTTTAAAACAAGAACAACAACTCGGCTTTACAGCTGCACGTTTCTGACAGCAGCTCATACACTCTCCGTTTTCTCCTCTCGCTCTTTGATTTAATTTCTCCACTGGAGGCAACGCTGTCGTCCTCGCCTCGCTTCAATTACAGGACCCTCTTGTCTTTCTCCACCTGTTAGCGCATTGATCCTCCTCACCTCTGGAGCCTCGGATAACTGTTGCCCCACCGAGAGCACGGCTACTAAACAAGGCCGAGAGAAGAAGAGGAGGAGGAGGAGGGAGGAGGGGAAGAGAAAGAAGCACTTTTAAATAATACATGTTAGCAGCAACTGCAGTGCAGCGGGGAAATCCTGCCGTCTCAGCACTGGCTGCCACTCAGGCGCCTCTTGTCTTCAACAAAAAGGGGTGGTGGTGGTGGTGGGTGGGGGTGGTGGGTGGGGGTGGCTGATTACTCGCCTGTGGGGCCACAAAGTACACAAAGCATTTGCTATAAAATATACACTTGCTCATCATGTTTGAAGTGGGTGGGAAGGGAGGTGAGGAGGAGGGGGAGTGATGTTAGCTAATGCAGACGAGGGTTCAAACATTTAATGAGACAACAAACACACACACACACACACACACTTTGGTAGCGCCTGCTGCAGTCTTTAGCAGGTTTGACGTACCGTGTTATTAAAACTCCCGTGATGCATTCCTTTTTATCATCCCTGCTCGTCTTACATCAGCTTCTACCTCTTTCTATCTCATTTCGGTCCCTCACTCGCTCACCCGGCTCTCTCATTATCGCTGCCTATCGACATCTTTCCCCCCACCTCGCGTCGTGACATTATTTACGGAGGAAACATTAGTTCACGCCGTCGAGGCAAAGCAGTATAAAGATTCCTGTTTGATTTGGCTGTCGAGGCAGCGAACATCAGCTCTCCATCTCTGTCTCGTCTTTCATCCTCCTCTCCTAACTCCCTCTTTCTCTCCCTTAATCCCCCTTTCCCGTCTTCTCGCGCCCTTTCCTCCTCCCTCATTAACTCCTCGCTCTGTGCTCATCAGCTTCTTCCCTCCTCCCACTAACTCCCCCAATTTTCTCTCCTCTTCCAGGCACCCACCTCCTCCTCCACCTCCTCTTTCTTTGGTTGTTACACTGCAGCTTCCCAAGTGTGAATATAAATGAATGTGAAGTGGAAGAGCAGGTGTAGTTACAAATCCATCATCAGATCCTGAGAGATTCATCATCGGTGCGAGCTGAGCTGTTATATTCAAACCATTATTTTATGATGAGGTGTTTGTCTCACTTTTGGTGCACATCCACGTCTCCTCACCCCGCCTCATCGTCCTCTACTTTACTGAGTGATTTCTGAGATTTCAGTTCAATCTATATGTTATTTTTCAGCCATTTAGTTCATTGTTTCATCTGAAAAATGTCTGAAAATGGTGAAAAATATCTTCAGATGGTTTAAGAATCCATCTAAAAGACATTATGTAGGAACCCCTCCCTATTTTCATAGCACCAAATCATAACAGAAGTTATATAGAGCAGTTCTAGTCCAGACGTTTTAAAATATTATTTACCGGGACCCAACAATTCCCACCATGACCAAGCGCTTGGCGACAGTGGCAAGGAAAACCCTGGAACTCATCAATCTTTGCGATGTGGTGCCCGATCGGCCCACGGTGTGTATGTATTCAGATAACGTGGTCGAAATCAGCAGCCAGCTGATATCATTTACTAGTCCAACAGCTCGGCGTCTGTCCGTCAGCCTTTTACTTCACGAAGGTCTCTCTGCAACGACTGAAAGCCGGGCTGAGATCTCGTCTGGAGGCCATTAAGCGTGGTGCTATTAGAGCGAGATGTTTTTTTTTTTTCAGCTCAGAAAAAGTGCGAATCACACCTTAGTTGCATCACAACCTTCCCCGCTGTTGTGCTGTATTCTGGTCTATCGAGGCTCAATTGTAGGAGGGGACCTGACATCTCTGCCTCCGTGATGAATAGCTCTCTGTGCGACTGTTGGAAACGCCGTCAAGAAAGAAGCTCCTCTTTTTTTTTTACACCGTCATTGTCTCAGCGCCGGCTTCCCCCTCATCACCTCTGATCTTTTGTGTACACTTGTCGCACTTCCTCTCCTTCCATTTAGCTCCGGGTCAGTGCTTGTAATTTTCCTCATTCCTTCCTTCCTTCCTTCCCTGCAGGAAACTAGATGCCTTCATTTACGATGCTGCGGTGCTGAACTATATGGCCAGAAAGGACGAAGGCTGCAAGGTAAGATATAGATCTCTGTCATTTCACAGCTCTGCACAGTGACACGCTCATACATAGTGGCAGTTATTGTTGGAGTCCCCGCTGCCTGCAGCTACAGCGCTACAAGATAAACTTCTTGTGGGAAGAGATGCAGCAGAAGCACAACAAGCATGCCAAATGAGCATTTCTACATCTGCATTAAATAAATCAAACACATCTCATGCATTTATATTTGTCCCTCGGGGCCTGTAGCTAGTTAATATTGTCATTTTTTCTGAACAGCGCTGCTGTTGATTTATTTATAAGTTTGCATTTGATATGGCTCCCACAGCGAGAATGAAAATCCTACCCAGTGATCATTTGTAATAAGGTCTGTGGGAGGCCCGAGCTCCCAGCAGCCTCATACAACGGCCACTGCTGCAGTAATTATTACAACTGATGTGGATCTATATTAATTCCTCCACTGAAACAATATCCTGCGCCCCAGCTCAGGGATCTTTTTTTTTGGGGGGGGGGTGGTGTCGATATTAGAGCGGAGCCAGCTGCTTTGCATGTATGCCACAGCAGACGGGAAATATTCCAACAGAATCAAACCCATTTACATTTTTCATTGCCGTCGGCCTCCTCGAGTCCGTCTAGGGATTTGTGTGTTTGTGTGAGCATGCACAGACGCGCGTGTGTGTGTGTGTGTGTTTTATTCCAAAAGGTGATGACCATCGGCTCCGGTAAGGTGTTTGCCACTACGGGCTACGGCATCGCCCTGCACAAGAACTCCCGCTGGAAACGGCCGCTTGACCTCGCCCTGCTGCAGCTCGTCGGAGACGGTGAGACTAACGGGAAAAGGGCGGGGCGGCGGGAAAGAAGACGATGACAGATGAAGCATTTACAGACAGTCGCTCCGTGGAAAGGTTGACTCGTTTCAGGTCAAAACAATGCGGCTCCTGCACTGAACGAACGCGCTCGCTCGGTTACGGCATAATGTTATTATACAGACAGGAATAAAAGTTCTTAGGTTGGGGTCGATGGTCATGTGACTTCTACACTCTGACCTTTTCACTTTGTATAGCTACAGCAGTTTATGTAAAGAAGCGCACAGCTCAGAGCAGACGGCAGCAGTACCTGCAGATATATTACACAGAACCATTTGTGGTTGATTATATTTGACCTTTTAGAGTGCACGTCTGGATGGATGGCGGACTGCACATCATGATCGGATCAGTCGGTTTTAGTTGTTTGTCACTGTTGCAGGATTTCAGGAAAACGACTATAACTCTAGTGAGAACAGCCGACATCTGTCCGATCAGCTGATCTGAACATGAGCGGGACGACACTGGATTTTATTAGTGGTGTGGTACAGGTGAAGACACGCAGCCAAGGATTGGAGTACGCAGAGCAGCTGCAGTCCAGTGATTCACTCAGTGAGAATATTTTCTAAGCAGGCAGGTTCAGGTCTGGGTTACAGAAAACCAAAAGACAAGACAGGAGCACAGCGACTAAGACGAACCGACACTGAGAGAAGGGCGCACAAAGACCGAGCGCACGAGCGAGAGCGGGATAACAAGACACAGGTGAGAGCTAATCGAGGCAGGGCAGGCGATGACAACGACAGGAAGTGAAGTCACAGACGAGAGGAGAGGGGAGGATTACAAAATAAAACAGGAAGCCATAAAAGAGGACGGAGTTCAAAGTCGGAGCTGAGGGGAGAATTTGTGTTGGTGAGGAGGAAGATCAAGACCGAAGGAAGAGCAGAAAGGAGGACGGAGCGAGGTGTGATCCGCACACACTCTTTGTTCAGCACATCACACGTCTGATCTCTTTGATTCCACACACACACACACACACACACACACACACACACACACACACAGTCTGAATCTTATTTGTTGGTAATGCATGCCGCGTCTATTAGAGAGATGTCATCGAGCTGTGAGATGCATTTCAAAGTTCCTCTGAGGTCTTTGCATCTTCTGACTTTTGTCAGCTCATCTGTTTCTCATCAATAGTTCATGATCATCAGGATCATTTGAGACTTCCAATCCAATCCATCTTAAGTGTCCGTGTTACTGCCGTCATCAGAAAAGTTTTTTTAAACGTTGTTTTTTTTAACATTCATTGAATTCAGAAGAAACAAACAAAAAATCAGTTCAAGGCTTTCTTCATAATAACCAAAAAATAGCTCAAACAATGAGTTTCTTTGACTCTGGGAGTATAAAAAGTCTATTTTTCATTTCATTTCGTTTTCTATTTATAATCCATCATCTGAAAAAACTGGACCAGAAAATAAAATTCAGCCTTTGAGCAGCGATGAGTCTGTCTTTGCTGATGGGAAGATAAAAATAAAAAATCAGGAGCTGATACTGGATCAGCAGAATCCCTTCAAGATCTACTTTTCAATATCAGCAGCACAGTTTGATACAGCGCTAAAAATGCTGGAGGATTATGATTTATATCCAGCTGGTCCTGAACAGCAGCATGAAACACACTCTGGGAGGAATTTAGAGTTTATATCTGACTTTTTATGGGTATGTAGATGCAGACGTTCCAGGTGTAGGAAGAGTTTTCAAATCTCCCTTCACTAAAGTGTTTCGGCCTGTTTGTTCCATCTGATGGTCCGTCATCATTTTATAGACTCACTCTGCCCTGCAGAGAACAGTGACAACTGAAGAGGAATTCAAGTCTTCAGACAGAAAACTGTAAAACTGATTGAAAGCCTGTAATGCTTTCATTTTCTGTCTTTATAGAGCGAACATTCGGCCCACCCCAAAAAATCCAATCATTGCCAGAAAACACGGAAAATCTGCAGATACCGCACTCTGCCTTTGGATAATCCTCACAGGACGTACATTTATAGGAAATATCTCCAAGTATTAGTCATATTTCTACTGAAATCAAGTTAATTAATACCTTAATGTGTTTTGTATTGGATTTGGAAGCTTAACCACCAAACATGAGTCATTAAAGTCAAAAATGAGATGGCACCTGAGATCTGCAAAGCTGTCTGACTCCATGCAGAATACAGATAAAGGTTATAACTCAAAGGCAGAACTAAAGGTGAGAGCTCTTGCCCTCGCAGCATAGTTATGTGACCATGTGAGCAGTCAGAACAGGAGCATAAAAGAGAAAGAAGGAAGCAGAGAGAGAGATGTGAAAAAGAAGGAGGTGTGGAAGTGCTCGTAGCTCCTTCTGGTGCCTTTAATAACACAATTAACTGGATGACATTGTTAACCAGTCTGTTTGTGCCGCTTTCCCAGTGCTTCACGGTACAGCTCCTGGTGCATTTAAATATCCGGAAGGCTGAGGAGAGAAAGATGGAGTGACTCCTCCTGAACTGTCTCTTTTAACAGCACCTATAAGTGTATGCATTTATTAAATCCCACCATTAGAGAATTATCTAAATTACATCTCTCTGCACAGAGACCGAGTGAAGGTTCATTAAATACGATTCGCAGGAGAAAAAGAACAGACGGGAAGAACACACGGCGCGGCTACGTTTGAAAATCCACACTTCAAAAATCTGTCACAGTCAGATTCAAATGCTGAATGACCCAAAAATATGTAAAGTAGCTGGTTTCTAGATAAAAAACAGATGCAACAAAGACAGAGGAAATGTTATTTTATTAAAGTTCTTATCGTGCTGCCGTCGTCTACCTTCTAAAGTGAACGTAATGTTCTGATTTCTGTTTGATTGGAATGTTTTGGCGACATTCACTCCTCTCCATTCATTCCAGAATCACTTTTTAAATAGAGCGAGAGCAAAAGAGCCGAGCGAGGTGGTGAATAACTTTAACACGCAGTCAGACGAAGTCTCAATATTAAAATCGTAACCCTTCCTTTATGTTTTCATAATGGCGGGAGCTTCTCGAGCTTCTGCTGGCGTCAGTACTCGGTAACGGTACAAACAGGGGCAGAAATCTGCATTCAAGAGGAGATAAACAGAGAGGCTGAATGAGCGCCGGCTTCAGCACTAATGGAAATACGATAAAGAAGCAAAGGGATTGCACATACATGAGCTCTGCCTCTGAGCAGCGGCTCGTCATCCGTCTTAACATCGTATCCTGGCTGTCATAACCTGTGTACTCGCGGGTCGGACCGCATCTATCTCAGGACTTGGCCTTTATTTTGAGCAGCTGCACGACTGTTGACAGAATCTGTCCGCAGACATAGAAATACTTGTCAGAATCAGCTCTGGTTCCAGCTCCAGAAGGCGTCTCCAGGACCACATTTAGTCACCGAGACACGGACTCACAGGGTGAAGAACAATATTAGCTGTCATGGCTGGTAACAAGGATGCTCGCTTTGCTTGTTTGACCAGGATGGTCCCGCGAAAGAGTCCAGGCCAAACACAGCAAAGGATGAAGCGTGTTTAAAGATGTGCTGAAATGAAAGCTGCGCAGTGAGATGTGCAGATTACGAGGACAATAAACGACCTACACGGTGACACTGACAATGGAAACAGACAGAACTCACGCAGCCATAAAACAGCTGTTTGTTGGCTGAGCCGTGGAGATAAGGCAGAAATGATAGAAACCTGCGCAGATAGCGCACAATAATCTTTGATAATGTTCTGATCATCTATCTGAGTGTGTGAATAAACTCCGTGTTTCATGTAATAATCTCTAATTCGATAGAGAAATGATTTGTTTGGAGGACCTGCTCTTTTTGCTTAATATCGTGCTGATCCAGAAACTCGACACTGATCCAGATCAACCTCATTTATTATTCAGAGCACATCCGCAGCAGCCCTCCACAGGTCCTGTATTTGTTCCTCGTAATGCATCTCTTTGTTAGAGCGCCGTCATCTCTTTTTTTAGCACGACCGGTCACTCACCAAATTGGCTCCTCTGGGGAGCAATTTAGTCTATTAGCAATTAGCGAGCTAGAGAGAGTTGAGGTGGAAAGAGCCTGGGCGCCCCGGCGGTGACAGCAGATCCCAGGGGCAGGCGGCGACGCTCGACACTGACGGCATGTGGACGCAGGAAATGTTCAGAGTGAAAACTATGAGAGAAACTCTCAGTACGCTGAGAATGAAGGCCATTCGTAGGAATGATGCAAGCTCCGTGCCTCCTCTTTGTTTTATGGCTGTAATAGTCATTACTACCTGTTGGACTACTATTTTTGGAGCACAGCTCACCCCCCGTCTGCAAGACACGCAGCTGGAGAGCAGACGCACAGCAGTACTTTTGATAAAGGAAGCCTTCTGAAGATGTGTCAAGTCCCACTTGCCTCCAACAGACTTCCAAGAAACAAACTCGTCTTCAGGATTTCGCAGAGGGCCGAGATGCAGCAGGAGTACGTGCAGATACAACTGCTGATGTTGCACCTGGTCTCAAATCCCCACAGCAGCCCGGATCCAAAAGTTCATCTCCACTCCACTACTCCTCTGTGTCACTCACGTTGATTCACGCTGACTGAGCAAAGCCAACAAAATACCTTGCACACAAAGGAATGATAGAACAGAAAATGTGAATGGGAGCTGCTTTTGGCACGGAGGGGTGGAACATACTGTGGCGGCGTCGTACACCCTCGAGAAATTGATTTCTTTATTCATCACATCTTTTTTTTTGTGTGTGCAGATAGCTTTGAGTCTTTAGAGACGGGGATGTTGATATAGACTGAGAATAGAAGTGCAGATATTTCTCTTTGAACCTGCAGTTTGAGTTTTTTCATCTTTGGTTTGGTTCCACACTCAAACAAAATCCACAAATCATTTGGGATCATGCAAAGAAACAAACTTTAAAAGGCCGACGCTTGGCAATATTTGTCTTTTTATTACACTCGGAGACAGAATCATGTAAACACTTGCACACTATCTCACACAGAGACCTTTAAAAATGAACCTTCACTCCTTTGATACAAATGTTCAGTAAGTTGTCAGTGTTTAGTCACGCCGGTCGACTCCGGTCCCCTCGCGGTGGAGGAAGAGATGGCGGAACAAAAAAATGGGACGGCTGCTAAAGTTGAAATTGTTCTGGCAGTTGGACAAAATATTTTGGCACTGGCTTGTTGGAAATTTGATAACCGTCATAACTCCAAGTGCCCTGCAGAAGTACCCATGAAAAGATTAATATTTCCAGGGATCCATCTCAATTAATTAGACGTCACCACGTCCCACACACATACACGCCACCTCTCGCATCTCTCCCATCGTGAAAATAGCCGCTGTCACTTTTTATTTATCAGTAGCGTTATGTCCCCTTATTCACCAATTAGGCATAAACGGGTCAGGTGACATCCAGTAATTATATCCCAACCTGAGAGTGAGAGAGCACTGACTCGGCCCAGCAGGTATTCTGCTGTGTCTGAACCCGACCTCAGACTGAAGCAGTCGATGTAAGCTAGAGCTCGTAGTTTGTGTTGTTACCATGGTTCATATGTCAGATATTGCCATGTTAATGATTGTACACTATACGTTCACTGGAAGCAGCATGTTAAGTAGACTAACCCGCGTGACGAAATGGAATCTGATCCAAACAAATCCAACCTGGATCACTCTGAGCTTGGGTTGGATATCATGACGTATTAAGAAACACACTTGGTTAAGGTCAGGGGAAGATCACTGTCTGTTTTAATAGTGCAAAACTTTTAAATTTGGGGTAATTCATGCTGGAAAAAGATCGATGGTTGTTGAATCTCGTAATGCCGCTAACCGTTAACAACACGTGATGTTTGTGCTCCAACGTCATCTCATACCGACACTTTGTTGGACAGCATTAGCGGTTGTTCCAGGTGCGTGCTGGTGACGTGATCGAAAGCTTTAATTGGCTGCATTCTTTCACAATGCCATATGTTCTGTGTCCACAAGCAGTTGGGATGTAACCAAGGTGTTATAGTCAAAAATGCGATGGTGTATAATCCATTTTTCTTTTCCATTTAGCGCCGTCTGATTTCGTGATTGTTTGTAGCGAAGTCTGGATTGTGCCGCGTGAAAACAGGCGACATCGCTGTCTCTCCGGCTGCTGGTCCAATTATTATTTGTGCCTTTTACAGGTTGGCTGACAAAAACCACTCTCGGTTTCACAAAACAATTTCTTTCAGAGGCAGAGGAACTATGCAATGACACGACTGCAGGAACAGCTGCAGCTCATGTCATTTATTTCTGTCACTCACAAAAAGCTATCACAATAACTTTCAATGATTTGCTGTGTTTTCTGTCCTGTCCAATATTTCTCCCCCCGCAAAGTTCACTTTTGCACCACCTGCAGTTATTCATACCGTATGTAGCTGCCGTTCAGAGAGTCGCTGAGAATCAACTGTAATCCAATCTAAGAATGACAGGCAGAAAAAAAATCTATATGGAATATGAAATTGAACAACTTTGAAAAAAGAGATCAGAGCAGACAAAAGCAATTTCTTTGTTTAACAAGCCGACTTCCATTTCCATTATACAGAGCAAACAAAAACATTTTTCAGTATAATAAAAGCCAGCATCCAATCATTACTGATATTCACAGATGTGTATCTTGCTTGATAGAAAATATTTGAAATTAATGGAGAGGACACACTTCTTGCAAGTGAGGCTCCATTTGTGGGAGAAAAAAAAATTGCAGCCACTTCAAGATCAACTTCAGAGTTTTTGCTGATGATGTGCTTCTTTTAGCTGACGCTTTCTGGCCAAATACGACTCAAGTCAGGTGCTAAAGTCAGTCTGGAGAGTCTGGAGGTTGAGGTTAAATTGTAGTTTTAGGTTGGAAGGATGTTTATCTTGGCATAGGAACTAACTTGAGTTCAATTTAAAATGTATATATCTCTATTAGAAAATTGTTCCTTGGTTCCTGATTCGAACTCCAGTCTGCATCTTCTCCCCGTGGGTTCCCTCCGCCTTCCTCCCACATTTCAAAGACATGCAGGTTAATTGCTGACTCTAAATTGGCCGTAGGAGTGAACGTTTGTCTCTATGTGATGAGCCGGTGTCTTGTCCAGGGTGTACCCCGCCTCTCTGTCACAATGCCAGCTGGGATTGGCTCCCCATGACCCTGATGAGGAGAAGCAGCTGTGAAAAGCGGACGGACGGACTCATGGTCCTCTGGTCTTGGTAATAACATCAAATGCAACAAGTGTCCTGCTGCTTGTTTGCTGCCTTTCAAAACAACTCCTATGACTGCTCATAAAAAGGCTCATTAGCGTCTCCTGATGTACAAGAGCAGTGTTTGATTTTACACTCACACCCGACCATGCACAGTGGTAATAACATCATTATGCTCCATTTGCCTGTGCAGGATAAGGCAGGTAGTTTTAATCTCTTTAACAAATTACCTGTGCTGATTTATGGCCGGCTCGTGTTCTGTTGTAGGTTCTTTCTGTGGGTTGTGAGCTCTTAAGAGCAACACTCGGTGGTGCCACCTGACGCACGTCAAAACACCCACAGTTTTCTATTTAGGCCCGTACACCAGAGGCGCCTTGTCATGCATCACCGCAGGCTGATCGCATCATCTCGTTAGGAGACACCGCTGTCCTAATTCACAGGAGCAGCAATGTTATCACACACTTGTCAGATTGACAAATCCGGACTACTGTACCTTGACTTGACTTGACTTGTTCGGTGTGTGCAACAAATGACACAAAGTGCCATGCAGCATGGTCAGTGTGTGTGTTGCACTTTAATGACAGAGTGTGCAGGATCTGCTCCTTTGCATTGAAACAAGCTCGGCCGAGGAGCCTCTGCTTATCTGTTTGCCTCCTTGTGGAGGCGTTCCAGGTGACACCGTATGTAGAAAACTGCTCTAGGTCATAATACCCTTCCCCTTAATGCTTTTGCTAAAAATTGAATATGGTGCCACTGAGAGGATTGAAGATTGGGGCCCTTAAATCCTCACTGCTGACCAGTGTAAAGCTATTAAAATCCAGACAGGCACACGTTAGAACAGAGCTGAAAAAAATATTTGAATGCCTGCAAATCAGTGCTGAAGTGTCAAAAATCAACAGAATGAAATGTGGATTTAATTATAAGCTCTGGGTTTTTCCCCCGTCTGTGTTTGGACGTTTGCTTCTTTCATTCGTGCAGACGATTCCTCCGTCTTTAGTCTGCGGCTCTTCCCTCTTTGGAGCAGGTGAGAGAGGATACGGCTGAAATTCTGTCAGTCTGTCAGCTCTTTGTGGGGAAGATTTCTCCCAAAGAGCAGCTTTATGCGCCGCTGACTGCCATGATTAACGTATTTACAGGCAGATAAAAGGAAGGCGGAGAGCCGGACAGGGAGAGAGAAATCAACTGAGCGCTCATTGAAACTCGATGAATTAGATTATGGGAGTGAGCCGCGCGCAGGATGAGCACGCGTATTCAGCCTCCATTGTGCTGGATCTGTGCTGGGAGTACAGGGGGGCGAGGAGGAGGCGGCGGCAGGGTCGATCGAGTTGAGCCCGGTATAATTCAGCTGTCAAGGAACGTTTGAATCCTCACACGACAGTTTGGGAAGTGAAATGTGGCACACAGTGATTCACGTCGAAGTCGGGTCTGTGTTCTGTTTGAGCGGTTTTGACGTTTCAGTCAACACGGCCGAGTCTTGGTGGTCTGATCCATGTGGCGGGGCTTTGCACAGGGAGTTTCCAGACAGCGTTAATTAACCCAGAGGTCGATTAATATTGTAACTGTGGGAATTGGAACTGGGACATCTCCGGATTGCGCGCGCGACACTGCATGCGTTAAAAGTCCTCTGCGGCTGGGTTGTTGCGCATCTGTCTCTCTGTATATTTGATCCGGCTTTTTCTTCCCTCTGACTCATTCTTTTTGATTAATGCATTAATGGCCAGCGCTGAGAGTCCCATTACGCCGGAGCTCAGAGTGTGTATCAGATGTTTGTGACGGTCAGAGCGCGGAGTGTAATGTTTGTGTGCCTTCTCCCTCGCTTTCATCTCCCATGAGCCGTCTGGACGCTCTGCCCTCAGATTTCACAACCTGCTTCAAAGGGCTCCTCTCGCTTCCAGTCCATGCCCTTAATTCTCAGTTTGTCTCTCCCGTCTCGTGACATTCTCTGCAAATGGCCTCTAATTTTTTTGCTCGTGCACACCTCGTCTCTCCTCTCCTACATTCAGACTTCATGTTTCTGTATCATCTGTAACGCAGTAAGACAAATTCATCTTTACAAACTTTATTTTCTGTCATCTGCTGGTCAGTTTTGTGATTTTGCCTCTATATATATTTGAACGTTGAGGAAAAATATGCAAATTAACATTAGATAAACCTTATATCAACACAAAACTTGTAATGTAAGTAATCGTCAGGGGAAGGTTCATGGTGACATCTATTAATTATCACTTGTAGTGTCTTAATTACTTTGTGCTAACGGATATATGCTGCTCACCATGGGCACAGGATCTTGTCTTTATGTTATCTCCGTCTGGTTCACTCTCTCCCATCAATCTAATTTACTCTTCTTCTTTAACGTCGTACAGACGAGCTTTCACTCTCTCCCTGGCTGCGTTTCATCATTTGTCCCTCTCTTTTTCACCTCCTCGGCTCTCCTTCTCTTGCTTCTTTCTCCTCCCTCGGGGGATCAAACACCTCGCTCTCATGACAAAGGGGCGGTAATCCCCTTTTAAATTTTTTCCTCCTGTATTCTCTCTTTCAGTGCTGCACTGTTTTAACTCCTTCTCCCTTATTGTCTCTTCCCGACCTAAACCCTCATCTTTCCTTCTTTATTTCGCCTCTGTATTTTATTTCCTTCCAGCTTCTCCTCTTTATGACCTCCATCTTTTCTCTTACAGATGAGATTGATATGTTGGAGCGTCTCTGGCTGTCGGGTATCTGCCACAATGATAAGATCGAGGTATGACTTCTTATGCCTTTTCTCCATCAACCTGCCACAATCTGCCTCAGCACTGTTCACAGAAAAAGCTATATTTAGTCCCAAAGGTCAGCGAGCGAGTGAGGTATTAGATGGGATTGTTGTCCAACCAAACAAGTGTTATCCAGTGTGACGACTCTGCGTCTTTAAGAATGACTCATCATCATCTCATCAAGTAGAAACCGATCTACTTGAGTGTTAGTATGAGGGTTATCCGGTTTCCTGCTTGTCTGACACATCTACCTCACTGAGAAACGTGATACCAATATTGAAAAGAATGATTTCTCCCATCTTAAAGCCACTTGATGGAAAACTAACATATGTTAAGGGGGTTACAATCCTCCCAGGGTTTCTGATTCCCTGCACGTAGCTTTCAAATCACACTTTTGAGTTTTCCAGACACAAGTCACTGCTGCCTATCAAATGTTACCCTGCATTTTGTGGTTGATGATTGATGACAATTGCACCTACAACTGCACTACAGGTCTTGTAGAGGGCCCTGAGGAGTGCATGTGTGGTTATTTGGTGTTACCCAAGTTCAAATTGTATTGTTGGACCTTGGACAAACAAACCAAGCATACAGCAGGAACAGAACAGATGTTTGCATGCATACAGGGTGCAAATACCTCCACAGGAACTGAAACTTTTGATATAAAGCAATAATAATTACTGATTCAAGAGTGAGTGCAGGCTGGCTGCAGAAGACAGCTTTTAATGGTTGAAACTGAATAAATTAAATAGCCTGAAAAGCTTTTTGTTTGATGGGAACCAGATATTTTGTGGTGACTGACATGTTTTGGTCTTTGCATCAGTGTTCTGAGCGCAGGGGCTCTAAAATATCACAGACGGGTGCTCTGACATCCAGTGACAGCAAAGGATTCTCTATTGTACTGCTGGTTGTAATTAACTTTTTATCTGCTGTCTAGGAGACAAATTGGCCCTCGTTAGTAATAAATACACCCTCCTGTCTCATCTCTGCCCCTCCCTTCTCATACGCTTAACTTTTACCTCATCTGCCTTTTACTTTCCTCTCTTCCTCTTCCCTCTGCTCTCAACTCCTATAATGTTTTCCATTACTCTCCTTCCCTCCCTGTCTCCCCCCATCTATCCGCTCTCCCTTTCAGGTGATGAGCAGTAAGCTGGACATAGACAACATGGCCGGGGTCTTCTACATGCTGCTGGTGGCCATGGGCCTCAGCCTCCTGGTATTCGCCTGGGAGCATCTGGTGTACTGGAAACTACGGCACTGTGTGAAGCGATCCGGCGGCATGGACTTCCTCCTGGCTCTCAGCAGGGTGGGTGACAGCAAAGAGACATACACCTCAACAAGCATCCTGGTTTATTGGGTTTTTTGTCCAGATTAATTAGTAGAATATGTATCCATCCAAAAGACTATTGTGTTCTCTGCATAGCAACAGAAATTGAGACCAAAATATACGATCTTAAAGGCAGCACATTGGAGAAGAGTGGGGACTAGAAATGAGCCCTGAGGCACGCCACAAGAAATATTAATTTCTCTGAATTGCTCTTTCCTCATCTCTCGTTAAGGAAACGTATTAATATTCAACAAATCAAGGATGTCAAGTAGTAACAATTTGTTGTGTTAAACTATGTCTAATATGTCTAATATATTTTAACATGCTTCAGATTGTAAAGTTGGGATGGATCCTGCACGGCAAGAATAAAAATTAGAGCATCAGTTTGGGAAATGTGCATAACTATCGTCTACAATGTATTTTCTGAAGTGGAAGTTTATGTTGGGTCCATTTATCCTCAAGACAGAACAACAATAAGGCATGAATGTAATGATATCTACACAAGATATGAAACGACTCAAAAGTTCTGCCAGCTGGCAAAGGAACTCTGAGGCATGAAAGTTTTCAGATTTTAATTTCATCCAGACACTCCAGCACCTGATCTCGCTGATTTGCACACTCTCAACCTGAGAGCGAACTAAGAACCAATCAGTTAAATAACCCGCTGATTCATAATACAGTGCTTGAGGGACACTGGTAAACGGTTTATGTGGGAGCAGATGTAGAAATATATGGAAAAACCTTTGGGATCTCCTGTTCCCTGTATGCTACTGAAATGAAAATAGAAGTGAAGATGTCTCACTGATTGCAGCCAAGAGGTCCACTTTGTTCAGGAAAATAGAAATACAGATGAAGGAAGGTTAATGAACAGTTTTCAGATACAATCAAGATATGGATTGCACAAAGGTAGGTGCCACTTAATATTGGTTCTTGTTTCTGGCACTCAGCAGCGGACAAGGAGGTAGAGCCACAAAGAGGAACATCAATGGTATCTAACCTTGGCATCACACCAAGAGAGGGCCAAAGGCTGCGGGAAGACTGATCACTTAGCTGTCGCACAGCTATTTTCTTTTTAGAGCCAATGCAGTTTCTGTGAGTTCAGCTCGGGGTCCTGAAAATATTCAGCGCAGGTCCAAAGGCAGACTGACAGGGTGAAAGGGAGGAAAGAAGAGGGCGGTAATGAGGGAAGAGATGGGATAAAATGACTAAAAAGAAGTGAACAAGGTAAGAAGAGGGAGTGTAAAGAAAGGGACGGGAAACAGATGAATGCAGTGAATGGGGAGGGAAGGTAGGGGAGGGGGAACTTCGAGATAAGAGGAGAAGAGAGCTGACGGCTGATGGGAGAAGTAGTGGAGTATAGCAGGTGGGAAAGGGGGAAAGGCCAGAAGGAGGTGAAGGAAAGAAAGACAGGGACAGATAGACAGAAGGAGGAAGGGGAGGTGGAGAGGAGGAGTGACTGCTGAAGCGGAAAACAAGCCTCATAGAGCAGCGCGGAGATACTCTTGTTTGTCAAAGGACGGCGTGATGGAATGCTTAGTGTGTACAGTAAGCACCGCTGGTTGTAAGGCTGACACCATCATGTTGAAATGACGACAAAAGATTGTGATTTATTACCTCATCCCGCCTCACAACGCCGAGAAAATGGCTAATTTATGCACAGCGGAAGTGTGCTGTAATTGCACTATAAAATAAGGAGGGAAGGGAAATAACATTACGGCTTTTTACCCCTGATGTTAAGCTCCCGACATACGAGGAAGCCTCCAATCCATCTGCAGAAACAGAGTTATTGCTATTGTACGTAAAAAAAAATCAAGCAATTCAAAGTGTGCACGATGCAGAACCTCAGCGATGAACCCTGAAACACCTTCCAGTGTTTGGATTTCTTTTGATTAATTACAGATGCATGGATTTTAGTAATAAAGTTAAAAATGATGAGCTAGAACAAAAACACCAATTAAATGAATACAGAAAGGGCAAAAAGGACAAAAAGCAGAGAGGGAAGGTATAAATGAAGAATTATGAGGAAGATATGAATTAAATTAGCAGTGTACATTTAGCATAAAGTGAATTTCAATGAATTAAATGAAATTTAAGTTAAAATGTTTGGACTGAGCCCCATGCAGAATAATCTTATCCATCTTATCCATCCGCTTCACACGAGATGCAGGTACGTCGTTCATGATAAACTCAACTAAACCCACAGAGACAAAGTGTCTCTAACCGGTCAACGTAACCAAACGTATCCAAACGAATCTCATTTCAAGTTAACGCTGAGTCATGACCATGCCCACGGGTGAAGATCTGACTCAGGCAAACATCTCTAAATCCTCAAAGCCCCCAAACTATAGAACCTATCTAACAAAGGGACAATTGTGAAACATATTACCTTTGCGTATCATACAATTTAGTTTATATTCTCCGTAGATGGATGCTGTGGATAGAGTGATTTCCCAAATGTCAGCGTCATTGTCAAAAATCCACGATCAGCCGGGCTGTGAGTCAGTGTTGAGGAGTCATTTATAATTGAGTCTACCCGAGCCTCATAAAATCCACTCGAGCGTGAGTCAGGTTGAAAACTGATAGAAGGCTAAAGTGTCATTTACTGAGCACCCTCTGCTGTTTTATTGATAATTTGTATTGTCCGTGCCGGTGAGAATCCACCGTGTCCCTTGCAGTCTCTGATGTCCACATTCTTCCCCGTAGACCCTTTGGAGTGAAATTTTACCTCTCCTCATAGATTCAGAGCATACCGGCGCATTTTCTCGCATGAGCAAACTCCGCTCTTATCTGTAGCATTTCTATGAATAAAAACATCAATTCCATGCAAAGGGCACTCCCAAGACCAGTTAGCGTCTATCTCCCGAGCTATATGCTGTGCTTGCTTTAAAGCCTCTGCAGCTGGCCTCTGTGGCTTGCTTTAACCCAATCAGTGACTCACCCGAGTTTCAATTTCACAGTGTGCTGCGCCCCATGCACTGGGGACTGTGATAGCATTTCTGCTGCAGGGACTGCTGATTCATGTGTCCGGAAGGGCCATTATTACAGTCTCTCCATCAGATCTGTGTCCCAGTGGGGAACAGAGATTTACAGGAGGCCCCACACATTTAGTCATTAAGATGTGACAGATATCGATGGATGTTATGAATCATCTTCACGTATAAAGAATAATAGAGCCTCTGTGATTTACATGGCTCTCTTCAGTACTGCTAATTGAGTCCCATCTATCTACAGCAAGGCGTAAATACATAAAGGTAAGGGAGAAAAAGAACCCGTGCACAAGTAGAGAGCTCATCTGACACTGTTTTATGACCACTCCGGGTTTGAAATTTAAAAATCTGTCACTAGGAGCTAGTAATTTACTCATATTTCTGCCCCTTTTTATTTCATGTTTTATTCATATCAAACATTGCTGCTGCTGAGATGTAAAAAAAATGAAAAAGTCAGACCGGGGCATGTTTGGAGCAGTTCATTAAAATCAAGTGAGAACCATCTTATTTAAGCTGTAGGGGCAATAAATAACAGAACCAAGACGTGAAAATGAGACTCTCTGTCCTGCTATGCCCCAGTCAGAAGCATTACTGGAAACAAAATTACATCAGATAAAGAGCGGCGTCTTGGAACAAGTTGATTTCTATTGGAAATCACTGAAATATTCTTACTGCATTGGCAGATAACTCGTCACTCGGTTTAAGAAAATAAGACTTTTCGGAAAGTTTGACTTTATCTGTAACATGGTGAGGCAGATAGACAAGCATCGAGATATGTGTTTGTGTCCGAGAACAGCAATCGGCTCTCGCTGTGGCATGAGTTACGCGTGTGGTTTAAGGCTAGGTATTAGTGAGAAGAGCTGCTGTTGAAGAGGTTGGCGTAGATGTGCATCGCACCAGTTATGTCCGAGCTGGTACTTCATTAAAAAAGAGCAAAGAACATCACTAAAGGCTTTCCTTGATAGAAGAAAGTTTGACTTTCTTCAGTGACAGTTGGCAGTTGACAGTTTTAATTTGTGCACTGGTGAAGGAGATTGAAACTCATTGGGTTTGGGCAAGATGGTGACTGAGAGTAAAGGCCGATTCTCTTAAAATGCAGCAGTCTCCGGCTGTTTTATCTGCACGATGACCAAAAATGTTCTGTTTCTTTGCTCTCTCTCTCTCTCTCTCGCTGTTTGCAGAAGCTGTGTACTCTGAGCACAAATACTTTCCTACAATTATTTTTCACAGTGCTTATGGAGAGAGCCCGGTCCTGTTCCAGCTGAGTGATGCTTTGTTTCCTGAAAGCTTTGTTTGGTTTGATAGTGTGAAAACTGGCACCTCGAGAAGCTTGGTAAACTCAGTCCAAGTTTTTTTTTTTTCTCTAAAACTCATCAATATTTAATGGTCAGTGCTCCCTGGAGTTTGCCTTTATAGGAGATGTGGTGACACAGAGAACTTCCGACAGAGAGAAAACACCTCGAGCAATTTCCCAGCATGCTGAGAGAGAGAATAAAGATAGATTATTTTCTTCTTTTCGAAATGTTTTTGTGGAACGTGTTGAGCCAACAAAGTTACACAGTCAGTGGTTAGGCCATGGATTGAATAAAGGCAAAGGAAAATAGGCTGGATAGAGGATATATGGACATACATAAGTTGCAGAAACCTGGCATGGATTTATCTGGATGGCTAATAGTAACATACCTTCATAACATATATTCACATTTCATTAGGACAGACTGTGATGAATCAGTTTTATTTGTGATGTTGGGTTCGTATTATTACTAGTTTATCAGGTCCTTACACTGATGGAAATCCATATTTTAATAACAGCTCAAACATGCTGTTGTGTGCTGTGCATCGCTGTTTTTTAAACAGGTGGTACATAATTAGCAGATTATATGTGCTTTCTCTCCGTCTCTAGCAACATTTTCTAACCTGTCAGTTTCACAAGAAGAGTGTGTTTTCACTGTTTTTAATCAAAATCAGCGAAAGTGAGAGCGCGATGATACTTTCAAAAGATCTTCATATTTTTTTTCCGACAAAACTGATAAAGAACAGACTTATGTACGGTATAATTTCCTGGAGATAGCTTTCATATCATTTGTCTAAGTATCAGATCAAAATTGCTCTATAAGTTTGCTTTTCAAAATCGGGGCTGTCAGGCGCTCTCTTTCTGTTTCTCTGCCTCACAGTTCTTCCTTATCATACTTGGCAGCCCGCTGGTCTAATTACAATCTTTCTTTTATCTCTCTACCCAGGGGATGTACAGTTGCTGCCAGTTTGAGGATGAGACAGCACCGGGAGGAAGAAAGAGCTCTTTGCCCCAGTACCACACAATGACCACCATGCCTACGGCACCCCAACAACACCTTGTTACAGCTACAATAAATAACACGACTGCCATTGCCATGGTGCAGCAGCAGCAACAGCAGCAGAAGCACCACCAACAACAGCAACAGGGGCAGACCTACACCACAATGCTACCCGGTTCCCCGCCAACTACAGGACACTCAGCGATGGCTCTGGGACCCTCAAACAGCCCCTTACTCGAAGGCCCCATGCCCTGCTCCACCTTCTTGCCGCGGCATGACCGCAGACTTGCTGTGGTCGATCGCTGGAACAGGCCAAAGCCCGAGAAAGTCATGAGCGCAGGCAGTGCTGGAGGAGTGGGTATTGGAGGGATAGCTGGAGGCATCAGTGAACTCCAGGCACAGCAGCAGTATCAGCAGAATCTTGGACAGCACTGGACCCTGCCAGGAGGTGTTGCAGGTGGAGCAGGGGCAGGAGGTGACACGGGGCTAGATGAATATAAGCGCTACTATGGTCCTATAGATCCAGAGGGGCTAGGAGCTAACTCGGACCAACAAGCAGGGGGCCCCCAGCAGACTCCCAAAGCTAACCCTCGAGGCCCTAAAGCCTCAGGCATGCCACGTCTGCCTCCTAAAGGCCCCCAACAAGGCCCAGGGCACTTGATCTCCAAGCCACCTCCACCTCTCCCATCTTCTCCACGGAGGCCTCCTTTCTGGCGACGAGGAAGTCTAGTTCAGGCAAGGAGAAAAGGGTCAGGAGGTCCCCTGTATGAGAATATACTCCCTCTGGGGAGGCGAGGAGGTGGGAGGTATGGAGCAAGTGACGGAGGTGGAAGGAGAGGACGACGCCCTCCTCCACCTCCTCCTCTGCCTGTCCCCCTTTCCTCCCCAACACACACCCCTACCACTCCGTCCTCTCCATGCCGTTTCCACTCCTCCTGCTCCAGTGCCTCGTCCTCTTCCTCTTCTTCTACAACGTCCTCATCCTCGTCTTCATCCTCTGTTTCGCTCTCCAGGTCAAATTCCCCGTCCTCTTGCTCCAGTGACAGCTCCTACAATTCCTCGCTGAGTTTCCGGTATCGAGCGGGCGACCGGGAATTTACTGTGGATGATGATTATGATTCAGATCTGCTTACAGAGGAGTCCAGCCTCCTTCTCGGGTCACGGAGGAAGATTCGTTCACGTCGGATGTCATCACGCTCACTGCCATGCAGCCCGCCACCTCCGCCAATCCCGCCCAGGAAGCCACGTCCTCAGAGAGATTATGGCAGAGAGAGAACAGGCAGCCAGCTCGCCCAATTACAGGAGTGGTGGGCGTCGTGGGGTGACAGAGAGCGAGGCAGGGGAGGAACAAGTCGAGGGGACGGAGGAATTGGCAGAGAGGAGAAGAGGCACAACAAGGAGAGGGAGCGTGAGAGGAAGAGGAGGAAGAAGGGCCGCAAGAAGAAGAAGAGGGAAGAGAGGGAGAGAGAAAGGGAGAGGAAGCGCCGTAAAACAAAGAAGAAGAGGAAGAAAGACGATAAGACAAGGAAGAGAGAGCGGAAGAGGTCAGAGCAAGAGGGAGGAGATGATAAAAGAGAGGAACTCAAGTCAGGGACACCAGACTACCCATCATACCCACCCCTGAGACGAGAGTCTTTTCGGAAAAAGAGTGAAAGCTCGATCAGAAGCTATGGATGGAACATCCCGGGTGAAGAAGAGAGGAAGGAAAGAGACGACAAAGAGAGGGATGATGGGGAGGACATCAGAGGGAAAGAAAGACACCACAGGCGGAGGAACAGCAAGCTCTATCAAAGCTCTAGCAGTAAGCCCTCTTCATCTGTCAAGTTCTGGGGTGGGGGCAACCCATCCTCTGACACTATTCCATCTGCCTTTCTGCCCTTGTTGCCTGTCACCTCTAAAAGGAGAAAGAGTAAAAGTTCAGACCGGGATGCCGCAGGAATGGAAGGAGAGAGGAGGCCATTGCTGGGACGGGACGGAAGAGGTGAGATGCACTCCAAGGAGGGGTTGTCCTTCCACGAGTGGGAGTCCGAAGTAGAGCGCGAGGAAGAAGATTCTGAGCTTGAAAGGAGGAAAGCAGAGCGTGGAAAGAGGCGCCGAGGAGGAAGGACAGTGTCCGATGAAGAGCGGGAACGTGATAAGGTAGTTGGGATATATTCTGACGATGACGGTTCTTCAGGAGAGTTTGGAAAGTTTGAGAGGTACTGGGAGGATCATGAAGGCAGGGCAGTCGGAGGAATCGGAGGGGGAGGTTGGTTTTTTAGCACCTACCCTTCCAGGGAAAAAGCCGGGAGCATCAACAGTAGAGATGATCTGTTCCTGGAGCGAGGAGATAGGTGGGGGACAGCAGAAAGTGGATGGGGGTCTAGTGGAGGAGGACCAAGAGGAGATGGAGATAGAGGATGGGGATCAGGGTCACACTGGCCCCCGCCACCTCTCACGCCACCACCTCCTCGACGATACTGGTCAGTGGATAAACTCCACATACAGGATGAAAAGAAGAGTAAACGCAAGTCAAAGGACAAGGGAAGAGGGCATGCAGCTTGTTCGTCCTGTCAGTCCCCCAGACACCATCCACACTCCCATTCCTCAAAATGGGCCCGCATAACCTCACGAAGCCAGGAAGAGCTGTACCAACACTGCCAGAGTTTTGGTGGTCCCCTCAAGCCCAAACATGACTCCTCATCATCCTCAAAGCCTGATCGCTCACAAAACCCATCCAAATCTGGAAGCCAGTCAAACCTCAGTATCCAGCAGCGGACACAGAGAACAGATAGGGATAGAGATCGAGGACGTCAATCATCCCCACCTCCGGCCCTCATACCTAATTTACCACCCCCGCTCCCTGCCCTTCCAGCTCCTCCATCCTCATCACACCCTATCCACGTTCCTCCCCCTACCTCTTCCTCCTCTGTATCCTCTCCCTCTGTGGTCTCATCAACCCCGGGGGCACCCCAGCCCTCCTCCATGGCTTCGGCAAGTGCTAAACTACAGTACCAGAGATTGCGTTCTGTACCTCAGCCCCAGAGGTTTCCTCAGTCTCCTCACTTACCCCTCAAAGCCAAGAGCCTTTGCTCACGAAGGGGCTCAGCCCATTTCTCCAGTGTGGAGAGTGAGGTTTGAAGTTCAACAAGGTATCAAAGTCATAAGAGAGTCCTGCGAGGCCGACGCTAAGCAGGTGATCTGGATCTGAATCTGCCTGTCAGCAAACACGGCTGCACAGCCAAGTCAGTACAGTACACGCACTGAGCCCTTTCCTAAAGTTCTGCACAAACAAACAAACAAACCAGGAAGCCAAGCAAACCCAATGGGGTAGGTCAAAGGAAGACAGGAGCAATCTCGTGCTTACTGTTGTTTCCTTTCATTCCTTTCAATATGTGAAAGACTTCAACCACAGCAAGAACTTGCATCACAAACTGGAATAACCAATCCACTAAAAGCAAATCAGACATTAAAAGTGGTACAACCCGAAGGAGACTCCTTTGCTATAGACAGTAAAGGGCTTTGGATGTTGAAGCAGCGCGGTAGTTTGTATTCAGATGATTCTTAATGCTTACTGAGGGCTCAGGAACTTTGTAGTACTGTATGCCTGATACGCTCTCAGAAGCCTTTAACACAGAACAGTGTTCTTATTTCAGTTTTTTCCCCTTAAACAAAATGGCTTACCCCTACTTTCCTTTCACCTTAACAAACTGTTTACACCCCCGCAGAACTGTGACGCCCTTCTGCGGCACGTTTGTTGTGTATGATCAATACTTTCTTGTTTAGAGGGAGAGGAGGGTGATAACCACCTTGTCTTCTCTGTGTTATCCATGCACCTGCCCCTGTTCACTCCTCTTTTGTTCCCTTTTTCCTCTCACCTCCTCTACCCGTCCATTATTATCTCTGCTTTCTCTTCTTTCTCGCCACCTTACACACACACACGTCTTTCTTCTCCTCATCTTCCTTGTCATCTCCTCTCCTGTCCCCCTCCCCTCTTGGCTCCTCTCCTTGATGTGATTATTCTGTGCGTCTGTGCTTTTCTGTGTTTGTATTTTTGACAACAGGGTAAGTCAACTGTGACTGATATTCTACTGGCTTAATGAAAAGCTGAGTGCCAAACTTAAGTAGAGCTCGACATCAATCTGTACCAACGTTAGCTGCTGTGTTTACTTTTATCTCGCATTGAGTATTCCATCATCTCCCAAATATGCGCACACGCTAATAGACATGAACACACGCAAGTGCACACGCAGATACCTGCATACAAGTCAATCCATCCACCCTCTTTCTCGAGCAATACATAATCCACCCTCGGTTCACGTTACAATTTTATACTTTGGAACCTTTGTTTTACTTCTGTGTTGTAGTTGTTCTTGTTGTTATTGATGGTGTTCTATATATCAAAACATGTATTAAGTCTAATACAATGTAAGCACTGTGCCATTCTACTCGAGCTGCACATGAAACATTCTCTCAACTACCTAAACTACGACGATGACGGAGGCAGTGTCTTTTTCCCTTACCGTATTTGACTGAATGTAAAGTCAGCCGCCAAACGAGTGTGCTGCAACAACAATTTAAGACACTTGGAGATGGAAATGGTAGCATTTCTGATGGTAAGCATGTGAGAGTTGACCTAAGCTCATTGTTGAAGTAGCCTGACGCTAGCAGAGGTGTGCTACTCTTGCAGGGTAAGTGTGCACTTGTTGCTCCGGGATTAGATCTGGACTGCAGTTCAAATGTCTTTATTTTCCAATTGGTGCCAAGACAGACTAGAATACAGCAAACGTTTGCAAACTTTAAACTAAATCAACCCAAGTTTGCTCGCCGTCAAGCCAGGAGAACCGTTTAACATGCTAAGTGATGCTACACAGTTCTGTTTTACAAGGTGAAAGATTGTTGCAGGGAAATGAATACATATAGCCTTACGCTAACTGCTCCTGCCATATGTTTTGTGTAAGTATGAGTATGAAGGTGTGTATTTTAAATTAACATCATGCCACCAAGATAGTATAATCGGACAGGGAGGATTTTGATTGGTGCAAAATTAGAGTACGAATGCCGTTCTGATGTCAAACAGGCTGTGCGTATGTTGGATGCTAGCTGGCGGATGAGACAGTTGGATCTGAGTGACGACGTATGAAAGACACAGTAGCACCTCCTGTGCAATCTTTTTTTTTTCTAAAGGTATATTTCTCACCTTGTAAATGTGTAACCAAGAGCTATCGCTTTTTAATCCACAACCACGAGCTGACACCAGCAGTTACACTCAGATGTCAAGCACTTAGCTAGAGTAGCAAGTATCCATCGACCTTAGAATGCAGCATCGGGACACGGGACATCGGTGTAGTTTAAGTGACGAGGCGACGCCATTGCTGTTTTTCAGTCGGTCATAATGCCTGAGCCATTTCTCCCATCACAGTCTGGTCAGCTCTTGTTTGCCTGGAACTGCGTCTGAGCCATAATTTACTTCAGCTGAAGAAAACAAAAAGAGAAGTTAAGTTTTTAACATAAAGTTGTTGTGTAGAGTTTGTTTGCCTTTCATTAAGAAAAAAATTCTATATATATATATGATATATATGTGGCGGTGGGTAGCGTTAGAGAAAAGTGTTGTTTAGCATCTTGATATTTGGGGGGTATAGTTTCTCATACAAAGTCCATTACAGTAAAAATATAAGTACTATGTGTTCGGAACACGTATTCCCTCATATTCACTGACGACAGGTAAATCATTTTGTTCAGATTTACTTTAAAGGTCGACCGCATTCAGCCCAGTTGGAGGCAGTTCAGTGTTTCGCTTATTACAATCAGCAAATTTCAACGAAACCAGGAAAAGTGTGAAGTAAGTGTGACATGTTTCTGTGCATTCACGCCGCGAGCAACTCGAGCCTGTTGCCTCCTCCAAACGCAAACGATCAGACACAAGAACCTGTTGCCTGAACACTACTACCCCATCAGCGAGCTGAGAGGTAATTGTAATTGTAACAGTGCAGCACAGCAGCTGCTAGCGGTGTGAACACAAAGCTTGGGTGTTTCATCAGAGAAATGAGCCACCAAATCTTTCCTTCTCTCCCCTCGCCTCTTTTTCCTCATGTCTATCCATCGTGTTGGTGCGTGTCTGCTATTGTAAAGCTGGTCTGTTTTTAAAAAAGAAGAGTATCTGTGGATATATTTATTTCATCTAAAAAAAAAAAAGCATATCTAAATATATATGATAGTATATTTCAAGGCGCTAAGATGTTCTATAAGTTTGTCTACTAAATTTTCGCTATTTATCTCAATGAATATGTCTTTTTTGTCTCTTTGTCTGTCTCTCCTTGTCTCGAACCTCCTGCCCAGCTCCCCAACCCCCCCAGCGAAAACAGAGACCAGTATGTAACTGTGTTTTTGCTCACTTAAGACCAACCATCCGCCTCCATTAGCTATCTACTGTAGCTAACGCTAAGATTACAACAAAGTGACAACATGGAGGGGCGTGCGAGTGTCTTATGACCGTGTCACTGTAGCAGTGGCGGCGTGTGTTTGTCTACCCAGAGGGGCCTTTATTTTTGGTTTGGGCTACAGATTAACGACTAATTAAACCTTTTATGGATACAGCAGCTTTTACCACAACTCTCACTTGTGTCGGGGTCACATTCTCAACCCTGTTTCAGGTTCACATCGGACCCTGGACTTTATACCGCAGTGTAGAGTAAGGTGACCTCTTTGAAACACAATGTAGCGAGCAGCACAGGCTTTTTTTGCATCTCTTAGTAGCTGTATTACTATACGAAAACATGCACAGCTACCCCTGCCAACCAACCTATACGGTATATATAAGGACTTTGATATACGTACATAGTGTGTTGTATCTGCCAAGCTGCTGTGCTGTAAAACAAAAAGAGAAAAAAAAGAGTTATACACAACAAACACACTGTTTCTTTCTTAATTTTACAAACCTGGTAAAGCTAATACGACACATGTCAAGGGCAGGGCTAAATCTGCTTGCTCGTGTGGTTTCCACTGAGGCCGAAAATGGGCTTTCTTTTGATAATCGCACCTTCAGACATGAAAAACAAAAGTCAGCATCCCTCCAGCTTCTGGATTCCTACATGGACAGCAATGATCCTGCACACGTCACCGAGTGAGAACACGGAGACAACACTGCTGAGATGAGGGATCCACCCTCCTGGCCAACTTTTATGTCCTTAGGATGCATCAATGTAAGTCCGTATGGTTGAAGGTGAATCAGTTTAACACTGCGTTTAGGAATATATGAAGCGTTGGCTGGCCCTGAGCCTTCTGTAAGCCCAGTTTCAGCCTCCAGTGGAAACACATTCACAGTTTCTGCCTGTACACCTCTGAACAATGTCTCAAGGCCTTGTATTAATACTGCTGTATTGACTGACTGTACGAGATGATGGCTAGTTGTGCTCCACTTTATTGTCAGTACCTCACACACACACACACTTTCTTACATGCATGCACGCACTGACACGTTCACATGATCACACACACACACACACACACAGAGGTAAGGGTGGTCACCACTCTGCTTCAGCCACATCTGCCACCGGTGAGGACCGTGACAATAATGTGCTGTACTGCAAGCAAGACAGAAATAAAAAGATGATTTTAATAAAGAACTGAAACAAATGCCTGCCTTTTATTTAGAACACAGTGTGTTCGACTGTGACTTTTACATTTCAGGAGTTTGGCTCAGTTTGCAGAGTTCTCTGGTTTAGGCATGTTGGTGTAATTTAGGGAAATATAAAATATGATTAATGCTGTCACAGGGAGGGGATGGTTTATTCCAAGATAATTAACATTTCCTCACTAGGTTCATATAAACTTAATTTGTTTCCCTCAAACTTTAAATGTCGTGGCACATTCACTCTACTCTACATAAACGTTCTCTTAAACTGTGGAGGTGTAGCCAGTGCGATCAAGTTACATCATATTAAATCAGCTGATCAGTTATCAGGAAAGTGGAAAAAAGATATCCAAGCCACGACGTCCAACTTGACACATTTCTGCTGGTCTCTACAAACAGAATCTGCGTTTGAAGGCAGAAGACTTTGAATTAAACGCTGACTCATCATCAGACGACAGCCGATGGGTTCCTAGATTGCATTTCGGACAATGTTGTGTTCCACCTTCGTGCTCCAGAAGAAGTGTTGCATGCATTGCAACTGAAGCCAGATTTAACGTGAGCGGACTACACGTGGAAACTCTTGGTCCACTGCATTCGTTTCCGAGACACTGTTGATGCAAACCATGCCATGTCCCCATTGTGGAGCAGTTTAAGGTTCCTCGATTATCAGGATCTCCGTTCCCTCAGAGGTCGGCACCGTCAACATGATTACGTTGATTTTGATGCAGTAAAAGTCGGTACAATCGAGCTGGAAAGCGGAAAGAGACGTTTGTTCTGGAAGTGAAGCACAACTGGGAGAGTGGCACATTGTCTGAGAAGCCGTTTGTTTTTTTTCAGTCAGATAGTCTAAATACTAAAATACCCATGAGCCTCAGCCCTGTTGCAACGGTAAAGACACCAGACCTCGGTGTGAATCAGAGCCGTGGCGAATTCAACACAATATTAAACTTTTGTTCGCAGCACACAAAAAAATCAAGTTCTGTAATTGGATGTTTCTCACAGGAATGTACCTTTGGGAGTCGCAGTTAACTTTTTATGTACACAGACTTCTTGTAGCTCTGACTGTTTATCCAAGAATATATTTTCCCCAACGTAGAAAAAATCTATTTCTGATTGAACGTATTTTTCATTTTTTGCGCCGATGATTCAGCCGGGAGAGTTTAATGCTTCTAGAAAGCCCCTCCAAGTGTGAGTCATGTAACATTAGGAAAAATGAATTGGACTTTCACTGAACCGGGGGTGCCTGAAATAGCTCCTCCAACTTCACAGCTCTGTACATGGGGCCCAGAAATAAAAGCTGCTTCTGCTGCATCAGAAGTTGAACTGCCTGTTATTAACTTTTATTCATTTTGACCCATTTTAACTAAATAAACAGGTCATAATTTAATTACTTGCTGGCCTAATTATATATATATAAAAAAAGGGAATGGATGGCTTCATTAGAGTTAATGAGACATTTGCTCAGTTGCAGCCTGTGTGTTTTACAACAAAGCTCCTAAAATTTGGTTACACACATTATAAATAAACAATTAGAAATCAAATTTTATGATCGCGGTTTCTCTGCACATGGTTCACTCAGTAAAGAAACGATGACACGGCGCTCCGGCTGCTAAATAAGACGGGACGGATCGAAAAGAACGGGACAAAAGGCGGAAAAGAGGAAGTAAGATAAAGTAAGGGAGAGAGCGAAAGCGACAGAGAGAAGAGAAGAATGGATGAGTCGGTCAAAAAACAGCAGCACTGATAGAATAAAGAGAGAAAGGGAAGAAAGGTGGGAGGAAGCAAAGGAAGAGAGGAGACGGCGTTTAGTTCTCGTGCTGTCTGCAGGGCGAGATAGAGCCGGCTGTCATTTCTGCCAACAATAGGCCACCGCCGAGCGCCGCCTGTATTAGAAACGCTGCAGATACGGATGAAATCTCATACGCACACTCACTTTTCTTTCTTTCCTCTCATTCTCTCATTCTGCTCTCCTTCACTCCAACATATTGCAGTCACATAATCAGCCACACACACACACTTTCTTCCTTTAACACAGCAGGAATTACCTTCTAATACTCCCTCTGCCTGCTGGTTTACAGTCCTATAATTGGACGTCAGGTTCAGGAGTTCAAACGCTCCAAATGAGCTTTCACCACAAAGAGACTCTGTATTTCTGCTCTCATGGATGTGTGTGTGTGTGTGTGTGTGTGTGTGCTCTTTGATTAATGTCTCTCCTGTAATGTCTCTCCTGGGGTGTATACCTGCAGACGCGTGTGCGTCTACATAAAACCTGCGACTATATGAAGGGTAGTAAAATGTCAGGGCTACAGTTCATCGGCATGGAGCTGTTTTTACCCCGAAGCGCTCAGTGTCACGTTGACGAGACAGCTCGAGCTAGTGTTAAACTGCTTAACGGACGTGTTGTGACAGTCATTTTTACTGCACATACCATAAATGCCACCGTGCCGCCTGGCATCCGCCGCTGACCTTAGCCGATCTTTGGTGACAACAGCGAAAAGAACCTTTAATGTCAATGTGAGAACAGATCGACTGACTGCAGTTTAAACACGTCGGGAAGGTCCAACATTTCTGCTCAGAAAACTTTTTTAAGAAGTGAATTAAACGCTGACTCGTCATCGGACGATGGTTGATGGGTTCATACATTGCATTTCGGACAGTGTGTTCAACCTCGTGCTCTCCAGAAGAACTGTTACACGCATTGCAACTGAAGCCAGATTTAACGTGAGCGGACTGGTTCGTTCGTTTCCGAGACACTGTTGTTGCAAACCGTTCCCTCTCTCAAACTTTAAACCTACTTTTTGATCTACATATACATTCAACCTTCATACCTGCCTCTAACACCGACAACAAGCTTGAAGTCTGAGTTCTCCTAGATCACATTTGCATGAATAATGAAACATTTCAGACAGCAGTAACCTTCCAACATGAATGCCTCCTGTGCACTCAGCCGGCTCCGTAAAGAAATTGTGTTTTTCGTTCGGTGTGGAAAAACTCAACCGGCCCGCACGGAGCCCTGACCTCAATCCCATCCAACACCTTTGGGATGAACTAGAACGTCAATTACAAGCCGGACCTTATCGGCCATCATCGGCGTTGGACCTCACTCGCGCCGCTGTGGCTGAGTGGTTTGAGTCTGCAGAGCCGAGGCTGTTACAGCATCATGATTAATGGATGTGTTTTTAGCAACATCAACAACAGTTCACCTCACACTGTACGCACTCCTGCACGACACCACACACACACACACACGCGTACGTGATACTCCCGTATCGACCTTGTTCACCGGCAATTTGCACCATACTCGCACTCATAAAGAGGACATTTTTCCCATCAGCCATCAGTGCCAGGAGGGGCGGTTATCAGAGAGTAAGTTAAAGTGAATAATGATCAGATAGACACTGGTACAGAAGAAGCACTCTGGGAAATGGCTTCACACACACACACACACACACACACACACAGTATATACAGACACATGCCTGCTTGATGTATGTTATTCCTCTCAAGGCCTCATACATTAGCAGGCGTGTACGTGTCTGATTTATCGGGGAAAGCTCTGGGTCGTATTGATTTACTGCTGTGTGGGCTGATTTCAGATTCAGTCCCCTGAGGTACGCATGCCTGCCCTCACCAACCTGTGACACTAACCCCTTTGTGTAATTAGTAGGGTTATACCAGCGGGATGGATGATACTCCAGGTTACATCTGTAAAGGTTTATATTAATAAAGGCCTCATAATGAATGAACTTTGGCAGGAAGTCCAGATAAATACACTCTCGCTTTTGCACAGTCCAGGCTTCATCCGTCTAAGATGCCAGATATGGAGCAGCGTTAGCGCGATGTAGCTGTAGCTTTCAGGCGTAAAACACGAGTCCATCCAGTGAAGACTGTCATGGGGACTTCTTCTCTTCGAGACACAGCGCGGCTGTTTGCGTCGAGGAAAGGAGGCACCGTCCTGATCATTAATCGGCGAAGCGAGATCAGAGGATAGTGCTGTCTCACTCCCTCGACACAACGGATAGGTAAACAACATCAGAGAGTCAGACAACTCAGGGTAAACATACCTCCCTGTTTGTAGACTGACGGCTAATTACGGACACGTAATTAGGGCGTAAAAACGAGCCTGAGCGGGCCGCTCCTTCAGAAATGAGGCGGCGTCGTGTCATGACAGGATGGAGTTCTCCATAGCACGTCTCATCTCGTGTAGCTGTTGATTGCATCCCCGTCCGTTCCCCCGTGAAGGACAGTTTAAAGAAAACACACACTCCATCCTCTGAATCTAAACCCACGGGACCTTTAAGATATTTTTTTAGATTTGAAAAATACTTATTGAGATCGAATAGCAGCATTTCGAAGACATTATCGTCACATAACTGCATAACATCTCAGCGATCAGTGTGCTAATAGCCCTCGCTGTGATTTTGGGAGACTAGCACGATCTCTGTGCTGTAGACGCGATGTAGTGGTCGCTGGAGGCTGCCGACGCTTCTGCGCGTCCTCGTTATGACCATGCTAACGCCATAATTAATGTCAGAAAGATGAATTGTTGTTAAAAGACGACAGGCAGCACCTTTTAAAAAGTCTGCCTTCGCCCTGCGTCCCCGAGGGCCTTAATAAACTGCTATCTCCTCTTAATAGGTGCAATCACAATAACAGCGCCCGCTTTGATTATCTGTGTGATGGAAACAGCATATGTTACATTATACTGCCACTGTGTGTGCCAGCTGTTTGGAGACGCAGCGATCTCATTAAAGGTTTGCATATGCGTTCATAATCTATAGCTTGCTTTGTTCGCATACAGCTGAGGATTGTCGCCGTTTACACGCTTTCTTCTGACCTCCTGATCCTCGCTGAGCTGCTGCTGGTCATTAAATTCACGCGGTGCAGCCAAATGTCGTCCTAAGCATGTCGTGGCGCAGTATCTGTCTCTAAGAACAGAGTCACCCCGTGAGCGTGCAGGAGAGGCCAACACAGGTAGAAAAAGTTTAAACCCTCCCACTGTTTCCCCAACTGTTCCACTAGTGCAGCGACAAGCTCTGCTTTGTGCATCCAGCACTTTGTAGCACATTACATACACATTAATGTGTTCCTCCTGGATGTTTCTTCACTCGCCTCCTCTGAGGATGCAGCGTTCGCCTGTTTGCCCTTGGAAAGGGCGTCCTTGTGCCTGGTTTATCTGGATACTGAGATTTTGGTTGTTGTCATTCGTACTCGTGCCTCACGGGTAAATATTCACTGTTTAAACGGACGCAGCAGGGGCAAGGTGCCTTCAGTGATGAGCAGTCGTCTTCTTGTTTTTGGTGTAGGGTTCTGTCACGGTCCGTTCCTGGTTTTCAGAACTTCTCAATGCCGTCCTCATCAGTGCAACCACCTTCACCTGTGTCTCCTCACCTGATCCACCTACCTGCCCAACGTTTATACCTGCTCAGAGTGTCTTCAGTCACTGTGAGCATCATCTCAGTCTGTGCTGTCATCCAACATGAGTACATAGTGAATGTTAATACGCCGGCCCACAGAACCTAAAGCAACATTCTGTGTCAGACAGACAGAAAGCTTCACTGGTTAAAGTTAGTGGCTTCGTGCTGCCTGGACTAGCAGCTGAAAGCACAGGGGACTGTTGGTCTTTCCACAGCCAGCAACAAGGAGCTTTGATATTTTCCGGCCTGGTGAGAAAGGGACTGGAGCCAGCGTGGTGCCAGGCTGAGCGAGCGGGCCAGGTAACCGGGCTTAGCGGCCTGAGCAGAGTCAAAGAAACCCAGGAGGACGGTGACAGAGGAAGCTAAGGAGGGAGAAGTAAAGGGTGACCGAGTGAGCGGCGGTGGAACAAGAGGGAGTCTCTCACTGGGGAGAGTCTCCTGTGTCTGTCCACGTTCACCACAACAATATGCGAACGCACAACGTCTTGAATATTTGACTCTGTTTACCTGACGCTATACACTCGCTGGCAACTTTATTAGGTACACCTGTATGATTTAATGATGCTGCCAGTTCAACTTTATGAAGCTCATAAAGGATCTGCTTTTGTTGACGCTTCTACTTTATGTCTATTATTGAGGTTGTAGTCAGCGGCGAGGTGCTGAGGTGTTTTACCGTAACTTCTTTTTCCACACGCTTTGAGCCCTGCAGCCGACACAACACTGTGGCTTATTTGTAGATTTTTACTGGCCAACGGCCACCGGGGGGCACTCTCAGCAGTAAACTCAAAAGTTAGAGACGTGGGGAAAGATTATGCGCCAAAGAAGACACTCGTTTTGATTTTGTGCATCATGCACACAAGATGATGATGCAGCTTTGACGTTAAAGGCAATCGATCTGGCCGTCAAAGAAGGGAACAGAGCTACTGCACGTGATCTTAGCATCCCGTGTTGATGCTGTGTTGATGTACTCGCTGTATTTTCAGGCACAGTTTGAAAAAAAGCATCTTAAAGCGTCCGTGTGTCTTCCTGCGGCTTGAGGTGCGCTCAATAGTCTGAAAATTACGGTATTCAGAAAAGAATTCACGTCTTTATCACGGGCAGCTTTCAAAAAATAACCTGCACACTTCCTGATCAGCACAAAAACTGACCGGTGAACATATGGTGCAACATTTAGCAGCTAAAGAGCCGGATCTTTCCCTCGGGAGTTTGTGGAGACCAAAAGCAAAGCTAAAGGGAGTAAATATTGGATTCGGATTCACCGCGAGGTCACAAACACGAGTCGGGGTGAATGATAATGTCGCTCCAGAGATGTCGGATGTGTAAATGTGCGACTTCAAATGCGGTGATATGTCAGTGTTGCGTTCGCTGCCCCCGAGCTGCTGAGAAGTTATTCCGTCTGTGCAGATCTCTGATCAGCGAGCAGCAAAGCCGCCTCATGAAGCTGACAGCTCAGAAAAGCCTCCTGGCAAAGCAAAGAGAGGAAATGTGTAAGATGCTAATGAAGCTTTGAATGGGAGGAACAGAACAAATGGCCTCTGTGTTTTTATTAAGTTACTAAAATAAACGCTTCATGATGATTGTGTTTGATGTGAAAAGGGAAATGAAGAGCTCCAACTCTGCTGTTTGCTTTTAACCCTCCGACACACACCCTGCCTGGTTTCTATGATCTGTTTGTCTGTGGCCGCTCTTTGCTTTCAAATCACACACACACACAGAAACAAGTGCACACACTCTGAGCTTTGTGATTTCAACCACAATCCAGCACTTCACACAAACACACACACACACACACACACACACACGATGCGTGATTATCAAGTATTCATGTTCTGGGCTTTCAGAGGCTCACACACACACACGCCTCATTTGAATGTTGTTAACTTCAGTGGCATAAGAGGGCGTCGTCTGTTCTGATGCAACAGCCTGACAGTCTTGGCACTGTGTGTGTGTGTGTGTGTGTGTGTGTGTGACACACACACCCCCCTTACATGTACGTGAGTGTTTGTCTCTGTGTGTTCAGGTGAGTGTATGTATTTAAATGTGTTTGTGTGCGCACGCCCTTGACTCACTCACACACACACACACACACACTCACACACACACTCCTGCGTGCCTGGAATACAAGGCAGGGCATGATAGGAGGGGAGAAGAAAAGAGATCGTTCCCGTATCCAGGGGCAACACAGGTAACAGGAGCGGTGATGACTGCCGCCGTGTTCCATGAGCCCCGAGACACGCCGGAGGACGTCCACAGAGCTCCTGACGGCTTCTTTAAAAACACATTGCATCACACGGTTAATGAAGACGTTTATTATCTGTCTGATTTGCATAAAATCAGAGGACAGGATGGCTACGACGGCGTCTGCACACATTTCCTGCAGGCTGACGTTCCAAACACACACACACACGCGCACACACACCGGCACGAGCAGCTGATTTCACTGATTAGTTCATCCTGTCTGGTTGACGGCGCGTTAATCAGTGAAATCACCTGGCGTCCTGATTGGTTGGAGTTTAAACCTGCAGAATTTTTCCTGGCACTTTTTGATTGCCCCATCATGAACAATCTGGTGATGACACGGTTTCATTAATTTAAAGCGACACTCGCTCACTCAGCCCAAAAGTCCTTCCTGCTGCAGGACTGAGCACTGCAGAGTAAGCACTGGATGAGTTAGATCCAAACACTGAAGACAGACGAGAGGCCACGCTTTGACCAAATAAACTGGAAAAGGCTCCTGATGGGTCAGCTGATTTATTATACAGCACTATGAACATTTTACTCGTATACTTTTACAGGTAGTGAGAGCCGGAGCGATCAAAGTGACCAGAGAGAGCATCTGAAGTCCAGTTCACACCACAGCGCACACACTGATGGTGTGTCAGAGCGGCTTTAGCCGCAAAGTTAAAAGCGAGTTTATCAGCGAGTGTTAGCACAGTCAGGGTCGGAAGTTTTCTTTACGAGAACAGGAGTCATGGTCAGCTTGAAATGAATGAATATGGCTTTTAGATCTGATTCTAATGGTGACCAAAAAGAATTTATCAGATCTCTTCCAGTATAAAAGTCAGTAGTACTGAGTCTCTCAGCCTTGACTGGAATAGTCCATTTCCTCTTCATCTAAAAGTCTTGCTCCTCAGATGATCCACAGTAAGTTGGTGCACGTTATTTCATTCACACTAACAGAGCCGTTTCAGATGTTTGTTTACTTGGAATGTCCACGGTCAGCCTTCACCCTTCCCATGACCTCATTTCCTTTCATTTAACCCTCGTTTACATGTTTCTAATTAGTATATTCTGTCCTGTCTCCGTCTCTGTTACTGGGGCTTTACTATTGTTTGCTGTTCTGGTCTCTTCAGACTTCCTCCTGTCTGTTTCATTTCATTTCCCCTTCCTGCACTCTTATTTTCTGACTTATTATTTCAAGTAATTCATTTTTCTCTCCTGTCACCTCGTCCCTTCCCCAGAGTTCCCTCTGTGCTCGCTGATCTACAGTTTTGCATTATCTCACTGCACAATTGATGACAAAAGTATAAAAATGTAGAGCTGTGCTTGGTTCGCCTCTGGTTTTCTGGATTTTAACTCCTCAGTTGACCCTGAAAGTGACAGATTTTACCTCTCAAGTCATTAATGCTGAACTTCAGTCTGCAAACATGTCACACTACCTGTTGTTCTAATACAAGCGTGAAAGTTTCCCCTGTAACTTTTCAGAACTGGAAATCTTCCTCAGAATATTCCAAGTTTCCCTTTTATCCTTCTCCCCCTGCTTGATGAAAGATGTATTTGAATTGTTCTTTTGTGCCTTCCATCCTCATATCTGAGATTCAGATTTTACCTTGTGGAAGCTCATTAGCTCCAATTTCCAAGGGAACAGAAAAAGTAATATTTGACCTTCCATAAACCTAATCAGACTTTTTTTTTTATCGTCCAGAAATGTCTGAAGAACTTATTAAAGACAGAGCACATCTCCAGATCACATTACAGCTCAATTTAAGCTCCTCGACATCGACTCCCCATCAAATTTAGGCCCCAATTACCGCGTCTCAAATCTGGACAGTGCCTAAAGATGACCGCGCTTTAATAACCGATGTTCACAGGTCTGTTCTTACAGAAACTGTAAAGAAGTTCAGGAGCAAGATGTTTTACTTATCCACTGTTTGTGTGTGTTGTTAAATCACTGCAAAGCTGTAGCACACGATATTAAATCTCATTTACCAAACATTTGACGTTTACTTGAGTTTTAAATAGTTTATTTTTCTGCTTTATTTGACAGAGACAGCACGTGTTACTGAGTTTGTTTCTGTGTTTCCTGTTTTATTTTGTAGTTCCACCCCATCTGTCGTATTCTACTTCCTGTCTTGTTTCCCGCCTTTTTTGATTTGGCACCTGCCCCTGATTTGTCTCACCTGTCCCTGATCGTCCTGTTTGTCTATTTAGTTCCTGTGTTTCCTCGTCTGTCCGCTGTTTGTTTCTCGGCTGTGTTCCTGCTCTTTGTCTTAATTCATGGTGAAAATGAAGAGGGTGGTGATGAAGCAAGCCAACAGAAAGTCGAGAGTGTTCCACTGACCCCATAATCTGAGCTTTGTTTTTGGAAATGTTGCACGCTAATGCTGAAATATTTCACTTCCCGTCACTCTCCCTCAACCTCATGCTACTGCGTTACCCCAGTTTCTCCACAGGGATCAATAAATTCATATTTCAGAGCACCCAGTGTGTTCATGTATTTTTAAAAATACTTTATTTAGTGCAATTTCTCTTCAGTAATGTTAAGTGCACAAATTATTTATGATTTACAGTTTCACCTAAAGGCAGCTACAGACCAACATCGATCCAGAGCAAACAACTGTGGGGGAGGTTTGCAGACCCTGGAAAGCATCAGAAACGGTTTCTCCAAATATTTGTTCATGCCAGAATCAAACATGCTAATTATTTAAATGTATTCCATAGTTGTGCTCCTCGTGCACTTAATTAAAGTTGGCTCCTCTGCCTCGTCTTATGAATTTGGGTTCAGTTTGAAGATATGTTTTTATTAAATATGACTCCTAAAGTCAGTTTGAGATGCTGCACGTCTCATTTTGGTGCAGGACTCCTAAATTTCTCACTGTCACAAGGTTGACAAATGCAGACTGAGGTGATACTTCGACCACATTTTATACTCGGAGGATACTGACAGAATCAAACTGACAAATGAGACCCTTTGGGTAAAAGCTCCAAAAATCCCCTTTCTGCCCCTCCACCGCGTCCTACTTTCAGGAAAATTGATATCAGGATGTTTGCTGTCCTGACAGTTGAGGAGAAGAGTGGAGGAAAGTGTTTCCTGCTGTTTGGGTGTTTGGATGATTTGACCTTGCCTGCTGCCGCAGAGCCAGAAGACAACCTCAATGACAAAACGTGAGGTTGTTTGTGGGTAGTTAGAGCTGTAGTAAAGCTGAATGAGATGAGGGAAGGAGGTCATCTGGGAAGGTTCATCAATTCCAATAAAAATTCCAGAGTTATTCCCCCCATAAAGGTCAGCTGGTACAGTAATCCATAATCCATCCACCTGACAGGTGTGGCATTTAAAGATGTTGATTAAAAAGCATGACTACGCAGCGTCAGGACCCGCCCTGCTCTGCCTCTGATTGGTTCACCCCGATAATCCCAATAAAGACAATGAGTACTTACGAATAAGAGTCACGCCTTTCAGGTGGAAGCATTAACTTCACTAACACGGATTTCAGCAAATTTGAGACCAAATTTTGAGAGACAAAAACCTTTTTATGAGCAGAGAAGTCTTAAATCTTTTACTTCCATTCATGAAAAATGAGAAACTAAAGTGTTGTCTTAAATTATATTCTGCCATTGTCTTTTTAAACAAGTTTTTTAGATGCACACACAGAGACAAAAGGAAACTTTGGAAGTGAAACTGCATTAAATTAAAAAAGTTGTCTCGTTCATTGCAAGGTGAGAGCGATGGGTATGAAATCTAACAGCGATGGTAGTTAAATTAAATCTCATAAATAGAGAGAAAATATTGTAAAAGGTACATTTGCTGGATCCTTTAACTGTCTTTGAATTCAGCCTGACATCATGCCAAAAGATATTAAGTTATAAATTCAAACTTCAGAAGAAACTTTTTATGACCAAGTCATAAAAAGTTTCATTAAGAGCCATCACTCCTGAGTAACTTCACTGCCCTGTCCAGATCCCATTTCTTGTAATGGCCAGATTGTGGAACCCCTACAGCTCCTAATATATTTATACCTAAATATTAAATTCTGAAATGTAGCACTAAAGCAGCGTGATCGAACTTTTCTATCACTAAATAGATTTTAAATCATTTTCATGCTGCGTTGACTCGTAATCAGGTGAATGGTGTCTCAGTCATCAGTCACCTGTTCTCACACTCATGTAACTTCATGATCACCTGCAAGAAGTCACCAACAACCATTTCGCTGATTTTGGTGAAACTGGATGATATACCTGGTCCTCCAGCAGCTCCGCCTCAAGTCTCTGATTTACAGAGTTTCCTGATGGACAGTGAAGTAAGCTGCAGCCAGACATAGCTGCTGTTAGGTCAGTTTGTTAGCCGTGCGCGGTGGGAGTGTTAGTGTTTGTACTACAGGTGGCTGGAAGGAGGAAGAGGAGGTTTTCAGGTCTAGGGCGCTCGTGTCGTGCCAGAATCAGAGCCGGTTGAGTTTCTTGATGTCTCGTCAGAGTTAAAAGTTGATCTTCGTCTTCACCTTCCTCTTCTGTTATTCACCATTAAAGTTTCATATTTTCCTGAAGCCAGAGGAGCTGAGGAGGCAAAAATAACTTTGTTTATTGATCTCAGTGGGCAGAGGGACGAGGATTCAAGGAGCTCCGCCATGAACTCGGAGAAAAAGACGAAAGTCAATAAGAAAGAAGTTAAACTATTAACTCCAGCAACCTTACCGACGCCGACTCCTGGGCCAGTCGCTCTCATACCAAGATTACTTTAAACACGTACATATTCAGATGTAAACAAGCAAGCGAGTGTAGTGTAATGTGCTGTAATCCATTCACCTGTACAGACTACAGTACTTTTTCCCTGATTTTTATAGTTTCATCCTCTTTTACGCACAGAAAATTGCCAATTCTGTTTCTGTTTTAGTAACAGGAAAATGTATCAGCCCGTGTCCTCATGAGGTTTTCGGCTACCGCAGAGTGAAACCACTGCAATCATAGCCTACTTATCACTCAGTGTGTTGCCTCTGTTTTCTACTCAGTTGTCCAATTTGTGCTCATTTCCCATACCAAAATACGAGTCCGCTGGTGGACCGGCTGCGTGACTGCTCCGCACTTATACAGTAAATTTTCCCATCATTGGAAACTTTACATTTCCTCAGCGAGGCCTGTCCTCGGGTCACCTCGCAAAAATATTCTTCCTGCAGCAGTGAGGTTTGTAGATTTTAAATTTGGGAGAAGAGCGCTGCGTTAGATCAGTGCTTGGTTTCAGCAGATCCTGAGTCGGCGTGGAGCAAAGGTCCCCAGCTGAGAGCGCATCAGTGATGATGCCGTTCAAGGTCGCCACCTCAACAGCTCGGCCAGAATCTGTATCTTGAGAGAAGAAGACCGCCTCAGTTAGAGTTATTCAGTATCCTTTAAATAATTAGAATTCACCCATTCCCTGCTAACTGAATGGAGTCGCACGCTGCACACTGACGAGCGTAACCCCCTCGCCTCGCCCTCTCCTTCCGAGCATGAAGGTGAAACTACGGTGGCCTCAAAGAACGTGAAGCTAACCCGCGTTTAGTTTGTCCGTTCTGGGCTACTGTAGAAACATGGTGGTTCAAGATAAAAGACCAAGAGATCACAAAAGAACTTCCTGAATCATAAAAAAGCAAATATTTCCCGTGTGACTCTTTAACAATCTGCACAACCGAGTCTCCAAACTGCTTCACTGTTTGTGCCCATCAACACATACTGTACACTGGATGTGACAGCAGCTATATTTACCTCACTAAACCATTGTAAAGAATGATTGTCAGTTTTGTCACATATACTCTGAGACTTGCCTGCCAACAACAATCTGTGCAGCTCCACGCATGACAACTACTGCACTGCACCTTTTTTTCCTGTGAGAGTGTGAATGCTCTTCAGACATAATAATATTCCTGACAAATATTATATTTGTGTATTCTTTGGATGCGGTTTGGTGCAAAGAAAACATGCGGCTCTTTGTTTCAGTGGCTGGTAGACAAAGTGGAGAGAAAATCAGGCCAAGGTAGAGACTCAGAGGCAGGCGACCCAGTGAGATTGAGTGACAGAGAGCGATGGTAGAGAAGGGAATAACAGAAATGAAGGGACCGAGATAGAGCCACAGAGTTAGAGGGGAAGTGAGAAGAGAGATTTTTGATTGTGAGAAATGGCTGATGGACAGATAGGCTGAGGCAAAGTGAGACGGCAGACGCGTACAGAGAAGGAGGAAAGGAGGACAATGGAAAGAAAAAGGAACGGGCTGATAGATTAAGACATATTTTCTTCTGAAGCCTTTTTTTCTCAGTATTGCTGTTATTTGCCCTCATCTTCGCCCTTCCTCTCATCTCCTCCCTCGTGTCTTTGCCTGGATGTCTTCCAATATTTCATTTCTTTAAACTTTGCTAAGAATGAGACATCAGCTTTGACTTTGAAAGTAGCTGTTTGTGTCCTTTTTAAATGACGAAACAGGTAGAAACTTGAAATACTTTTCCCAGAACCTAAATCGAATATTTTACCTTTTTGTTCCCAGTCGGTTTGACTCACCAATTTATCATCCATCGTCTGGGAATTCATCGATAGTCCACCCGTTTCTCCGTATTATCTAAATCTGCGGTTCCCGTAGGGATTGTGAGATAAATCTGATGATTAACGGGATAAGAAAGCCGAAAAAAACATTTAAGCTACACAAAATTAAATTGAGTTTTTCAGACGCTTTCTTTGCTGTGAATTATTTTGGATTACTGAAAAGCTGAAGCTGAGAAGATTTGAAACCACTGATCTGAATGACTGACTTATTTGGAGGTGTAAGTGAAAGAGAACGCACCTGGAAATGATCCATTTCGGAGAGAAAACTGGATGCAGGCACGCAGGCACTGATCCAGACAATGCTATGATGCACATGCAGGTCCTTGAACAGAGATGTACCGTTCATCCTGTGAGGAATCATTCAGAAAACAACATAACCCTCTGCAAATGACATCTCAGGGCTGGACTTGTGAATGAAACACTGAACTGAATGCTCACTGAATGTGAAAACATCGTTGCTGTAGCCCAATGTTAGTTCATCCTTGGGTACGAATGCTTCCATCCAAGTACGTCCATTAAAAAAGCTTAGATTCTACATTACGGAAAGGATTCATACATACAGCGATCGATTACCTTGACATAAACGGAAACAAACTTTATGACAAAACGATCACAAACCATCAAATGGAAGAGAGAATTCTGTAAACTCAGAAGTGTAGAGAGTGAATATGGACCGCATGCGCCGTAAAAGCAAAAGGTTTGCAGGCTGCTTCGTGCACACACACTCACACACACTCACACACACACACACACTGGGCCCAGGTGTGTCCAATGCTGCTGATTACGGTCTGCAGACAATCAAGAAAGCAAGAGCAGAGTGAGCAAGCAGAGGGCCGACACCAAACAAGCCGTCTCTGCTGCTCCAACAATCATCAGCTCTGCTTTGGTAGATGAGAAAAACAACCGAGCTGTGTTTGCTTAAAGTTTTACATCTTGTTGCATCCATGCTGTCGGCCTTCCATCCTCAGGAATGTGAAAGAATTGAATCTGTTTATAGCACAGGGTTAAGCATCATCTCTGATGGAAAGACTTTCTGGTTTTAGTCGTCGCTGTGAACCGCTTGAACTGGACGACCCGTCGTGACGGGTTTAAGTGAGGATTCCTTGTGGCTTTAGGGGTTTTTATCTCCTTCAAAGAAATGTACGAGGACAGACAGAATGCGGCAAATGTTTAGCAGGCTCAACAAGGCGCCTGATCGAAGGAAGAAACCATTTTCACTACGAAATGAAATGCGTGATTTGAAGCAGGAAACTTAACGAGCAGCAGATCTATCTAACAATCTGTCTAGGTGATTAACTTGTCAACACTGAAGAGAAATTGATTGACCACAGCAGAAACTCTTTATCTGGGCTGACCGGGTCAGTCCATTTTCTGGGGAGTGCTGATGTAATAGTTGGTCTTTGGGTAAACACAAAGGTTTCTCCCAAAATTGTATTTTTCATGAAGCTGGAGGCTTTCTAAACTGTTTTTTTCTAAGATTTCAGGTTGGAAGAAATCAGTCAGCATGACCCAGTGTCACACAAATGCACAACTGAGTTAGTCTGGTGGAGCAAACGTAATGATTCAAAGAAGTAAAGTGCTACTCAACAGGTTCCAACAAAAAGAACTTATTGCAAAAGAGAGTGAGTCTGAAAGGTCGAGGAGCGCGGGAGGTGTTGCTGGCTGAACGCAGTAAAGAAAACTGGATGAAAGACTGAATGGGAGGGAGGTGAAAAGGTTCAGGCAGAGGGGTGAGCTTCTCTTTCAGCTTTGTTGGATTTTCATCATTTGGGACTTCAAACAGTAATATCAGTTTCTGAAATATAAATTAGATAGAAGAACCGTAAGTGTCAAGATGACAGATTCAGTCTTCGGTGCCTCTTGTAGCTCAGTATTACACGGACCAGTCATGTTCAGTCAGGCTTCGGGTGCAACAATCCAAGTGGAACTTGGAGCCATCAGAGTGCAGATTAGCATAAATGTGACATTTCCGCAATTCAGCACGCCAACAAGTCTTGGCCCGGGTATCCGTTACACTGCCCGTTGCCCCAGAGACTAAATGAAAATCAAACACGCAACTAAGAAGCCGCAGATTTGTCTCAGGAGTTGGTGGAAACCAAAACAGAGCAAAAAACCATCAGACGTGTTGACTCATCAGCAGGTTACAGGATCGATCCAAATGTTGCTGGATGTTTGAATAAGCACCGTCAGCCTTACACAGTGATGATAGATCAGGGCTGCGTGTACGGCTTGTTCCACCGCCCCCAGGTGGCCGAGAAAATCGATGAATGCACATTCGGAGAGTTCATACAGAATTGGAAATAACACTTGGCTGAGAGGTGTAGGTTTTGATTTATTTTTGTTTTCGACATCTGTTGCTAAATAATTTATGGGGAGTATGGAGGTGGAATATTTTTCGTAGGATGAAAAATATCTTTTGGTACCAATTTTTTTTTTTTTTTTTTCCCCATTATCAAATTTTGCAATGAAGCAGCACTTCTTCATTCAGCGGCGATGAATGCAGCTGTGTGATTTAAATTCTAGTTGGTCACTTTCAGTGCTTCTCCCATCTGAAAATGATGATCAGAAAAGCGTCTTTGCTAAAAATGACTCAGTCTTTGACGTCTCGCCACCGCAGCTCCTCTGAGGACTCAACAACCGGCAATCAAAACAAGTCTTGCCTCGCCGAGTGTAAGTGACAGTCGGGCAAGAGACGGATATCAGCGGCAGGACACTGGAGTGCAATGCGCAGTGACACGGAGTGAGGGGATGACAGGACCTCACGTGGGGCAGCTGGCTGATGATAAGCAGAGGAGATCATAAATCAAACATCGAGCAGGACGGGTACATCGTCAGATAAAAAATGTTGTCACTCTGGAAGTGGGGAGTTTTCTCGAGGTGCCTGGAGGGGCCGAGATGTCCGGAGCTGAGCAAAGATGGAACTGACATTTCCAACAGACTTTATTTTTTGTTGGCTTTTAGTTGTTGGAACATTTTATCAGTGCGTGGCCAAATGTTCTATATTTATCTTTGCAAAATTCTATGAATTTCTTTGTCCTTTTCAATAAGTAACAGGTGAAGTTGTTCTTGTCCGTCATCAACAATGACAGAGGAAGAAAGAAAAATATCAAAGCTGAAAACCTCTGGAGAATAAAGAGGTGTGTGACGCACGCCTGCGTGTGTGTGGAGTTTTTATCCATGGATAAACTTCATGACGTGTTGACTGTGTCTGGACTCGCTGGTGACCTGCAGTCGCGTTCGCCCTGGCGGGACGAACATCTGGTATTTCATGCACTCGAACAGCATGATTACACAAGTCATATAATTTTAAATGGGAGGTGACCTCGTGTCCCCGGATTACTGCGTCCGTCCAGTGAATTATTTTATCTCCTGCCTGACAGTTTGTAATCTTTAATGTGCCTGACCCAAACCAAACGGCTGACCTCTCCTGATAATACTAATGATGTCTGGAGAGTTCAGTAAGCCGCGCAGCCTCTACCTGAGTCCGGTAACATTTTAACATTTTATCCCATAAATCAGCTGATTTCACTGAGTTAATCCTGCTCTCTGAGAAATAATCTGCTGATTTGTTTTCATTTATTCCAAAGACATTCTGCAGAAATTGGCCCATAGTTGATAACCTCTGTCCTCGGAAAGATAAAGCCTTTCATCCTTCCACTTTTATCCAATCAACTGTTAGATTAGCACTCACTCAAATCTCATTAGAGTGAGTTGAAGTATTAGCATGGAGGAAAGAGTCGGTGCTATCTCCGTGTGTTTGTTACCTCAGAGTGAGACGATTCAATGGAGATGCTGCAGGTCTTCTCGCAGACCAAACAGGGAGGCGAGTGGACGGGTCGCAATCCACTAAATCCTACACACTGGTCCTAAAAAGCTTAAAACTTCTGAAGAACACTGTTTTTCCTGCAGACCTGTGCAGAGTACTGGCTTCCAAAGAGATGAAAAAGTCCTGGCTCACCTGAGTTTTCTTCTCAGGTGTTTAAAGTATTTGTTCAGCAAAGATCTGAAGATCACTCAGACTCGCTCTAATTTGAACAACAGCTAGCGCAGGTGTGACATTTGTCAGAAGCTGAAGAAGCTCTTTTTGCAAGTAAAGTTGTCAACTTTGTCAGTTTCCCGGCGTTCGCGCAGTGTTCCCTTCCTCAACAAACATCCAGCGCCGCCCTGTGTCAGGGATTCTGTGAAGGTGATAATTCTTTTAATGTGGGAACTTGTTAAAATCATGAAACGAGCGAGAACTCTGGAGAGTAAATTAAATCTGCTGCTCCTTCCTCTTCGTCGTCTCTTCTTCTTCTTCTTCCTTCCGGCCTTTTTTTTTATTCTGTCACTTGGCGTTCAGTGTGAGAGCACAGATCTCGAGACTCACCTGTGAATTTTTTCCTGGCTCATTTGAGAGCTGCAGTCAAAAAGTTTTGTAATTGGCTTTGGTGTAAAGTTATGTGGTTTAATTGGATTGTTAAGAATATTTGAACGTATAACGTTTAGATTAAATATTAAAGAAAAGTTGTCTGGTTGTGTCCTGCTTCTAAAACTCACATTGGAAGTCCGTTTGTTTCCAGAGGAATAGATCTTTACTGAGTCCCCTTTACTTTGTGAGCAGAGGACGACAACACTCACCTGTGTGCTTGTTTTCACCACGTCAGTGTGACATCTGAGCGGGTCAGGCGGCGTGGACAGAATGAGCCCGACGCAGTGAAGAGAAACGTGAATATTTGCTGCTTTCATTGTCACGAAGAGTCTTTCATGCACCACTCCTCTCGCTCAATTATTCATTGCGGTCCGGCCTCTGTTCTTGTTTGCCTGTTTTTTATCTGCGTGTCCGTTCCCGCTCTGGATTTGTTTGTGTTCTCTGATTGCCTGCTAACCTCTGCTTTAAATTTAGCCTCGCCCCGCGCTGCCCCCGAGTCTCATTTTGAGTCCAAACATCTTCCAAAAATGCAGAGAAGTGCAAGACCACAGCGCCCCGCATGCTGATGTGCACTTTGTCTGGGTGGAGTGTACTTAAAGGTCCTGTGTGCACGATTCACAGTGTCCATTTACAGATAATGACGGGGATGTGATACGATGTGAAGAACTGTCTTCATTAGTGTATAATAACCTGAAAATAAGCATGATGAGCAGCCATGGCTGGGGTGTGTGTTGTCTGATTAAACATACAGCTGGAATAAAGTATAAAAGCGGTTTGATGACAGCAGGTCTGTTTTAATTCCAACATGAACAATAAACTACGGCGTGCAGCTTTAAGAGCCAGACCTGCCAGCGCCCACTGAATCATCCGTATTGATCAATAAACCTATCAAGCTGCTGCAGGTGTGATATTATGGTCATCGTGAGGTATGATGCAATAAAGACTTTTAACTGGCCGGCTCTGATAATAATCCCCCCGCTGACCAGAGGAGGGCAGCCTGGGTGGAGTTCACGCTCCCCATCAGCTCCTCGCTGGCCTCACACAGATGCAGACAGGAGGGCGAAATGAGGAGCAGCAACCAGGGACAGACTCATCATCTCACACACACACACACACACACACACACGCCTGCCTGCATGTACTGTATATGATCACAAACCTCATACGTGACATCAACCCACCAGCGCTGACATGCCTGTAATTGAAATCCCCTTGTGATACACTCCCACGTGCACACTCACATGAATAATAGCCTTTCATGCGTCATACTTATCTTCATCATACACACACACACACACACCTATCCCACAGGTGTGATTGAAAACCTTGTATATAAGCCTGAGGTGGTTCGACCCGCAGCCCCAACCTGCTCCGAGCTGATTTAACATTGATTGAAGTATCGAGAAGATGGCGGGCTGGCGGTGGATTGAGACGTAGCGCAAATGTACCGTGAATGATCCATCTCTAATTACAGTGAGATGGAGTGAAGTGAGCAAGCGATGATGGAGAGGCGAAGAACAACCGAGAGAGAAAAACATTCATCTGCTGCTCCAACAGACTCTTCTGCACCAGATGTTTGAACCCGCGGCAGGGATTCATCCACTGAGCATGAGTGAGATCCAGCACTGATCTCTGGTGAAGGAGGTCTGGCTCACAGTCGTGTTGGACGGGGTTGAGGTCAGGCCTCTGCCAAGTCAGGTTCTTCAACAGCAGACTGAGAAAACGACCTCAGTCAAGTTTGAAGTTATTAAATTATGAGCAACCGTCGTCCTTTCTGTGTGTGGTTGTATTTCAGGTGCATGTTAAAAACTGTTTTCTGTTCTAATATTTTTCCTTTGAAGGTTGTTTTGTTACAGACGTTTATTCTGGAGGTTAGACTGAGCGTCAAACCAGCTGAATTTCATGATCTCACTTTGTTTTCGCCTGAGTCGCCGGTCGTCATTTCTTGGATTCTCACTCTTAATATTTGTATTTTTGTGAGAAAGAGCAAGAGCAGCTTGTGATTTTATTAGTTTGACATTCATGGAAGTTACATCTGTACAAACTAATAATGACAATTTTGTGTAAAGATTCTGTCAAACTTTTACCAAATCAGGATATTCCTCGATTTCCTTGATAAACCTCACAGCTCATCAGTGATCAACACGCTTCATCACCAAACTCAAAGATCTCAGCTCTGCACAGAAGATGAAGTATATTTTCTGACTTCATGTTCCAGTACTTGCACGTCGCTCTTCCCTCCACTAGAGGGTGCCAGATGCAGTGATTTACCCAGTCTGATGGAGGGAGGGGAATCCTTCCTCTGACTACCTGCTTGAGTGACTTACTCACTGCTTCAACTTGACCTAATAAATCACATTACCGAGGCCAGCAGTGTAATTACTGGCCAGCTGTCGCGCCTCTTTTTTAACTCCTGGCCTGGACTGCGTGGACTTGGACTGCAGAGGAGTCAGCAAAGTGGAACGGACAGAAATCCAATGGAGCGGACTGAACTGGACTCTGGGTTTGTTACAACGAGGAGAGAACGAGATGGGAAGTGTCACAATCCAGATCGGAGCCGCCACGGCGCCACATCCGAGACGACAACTGCAGTCAGCCGTGCGCCTGAGCATCGGACGGGAACACAGATCTGCAGCGTCACACTTCACCTACGATCGAGAACCGGCCTCTTCACATTTCTTTAGTTTTCTGTCTCAAATTTAAGGTTTAGGAATCCCTCTTAGGTCGGTTTTATCATGCTCAGCTGAGTCATCACCAGCAGAGACAGATGCTCACACTCAGGTTTGTTTTCAGACAGTGTGGGGTTCACCTTTGTTCTCTCTTCAAAGTAACTTTGATTAACCTGGAGGTTTGTTAAACCTCTCATTGTCTTGGCCAAAGACGGCTTTTCTGCTCCGTGTGCGTGTTGGTTGCACGAATCGAGCGATCTTTGATCTAATTGTAAATGAGCAGGACAGGTTGGGGTAAAGTTCTCTGTTCAAGACGCGTCTGCTGTTTATTTCAGCGGTGTAGGAGGAACAGCAGGAGATGAATTCAGAATCGTGCAGTTCAAAGAAGAACAAACCGCAGTGGGTTTACCTTGTGCAACCTGTGAGTCACCGCGTTAATGTGATACCATCACAACAACCTTCTGAGCCTCTCGCTCCGGGAGCATTTCAAGATGGAAAAACTGATCCAACCACAACATGTATATAAAGCACACAGAGTAATGAGTTTAGTTCAGATCTCAGCCCGTCGACAGTCCGGCGCTCGGGCTGCACGCTGATGTCCCGGTCAGACAGAGGAGTGTGTCCGCCGCTGCAGCTCATCTTCATCCATAACTGATGTTTAAAATATGCAGCGGTCCAGACAGCAAACTGAGATCAGGACTTTAAGGACCTTGAAGAGAGAAGGGCAATAAACTCCCTTTAATCTGATCTCATGGTGTGGTAATAAAGTCAGAGCTGGCTGCCTAATATTGACATCTACAGGAGGGCAAGAGAGAGGCAGTGTGTGTGCGCATGAGCTCTATTGTCTGTGCGCATATTTGTATAAAGTTGCAGACATTTGTGTGTGTGTGTGTTGGTGAAGCCTTGGCTGATGACAGTCTGCAGGAGATCCAGCACCCCCTCTGAGCCAGACTCCATCACAGAGAGAGGAGGAGACAAGCAGCAGCAATGAGGAAGATGGCATGGGGTGAAAATGTGATCCTGTGACTGTGTGTGTCTGACTGAGTGTGTCTGTGTGTGTCTGTGTGTGTGTGTCAAGAAAAGTAGCCCAAAAAGAAAACAACACAAAAGATGATGAAGAAGGCAAAGACGAGAGTGAAGAAGATGAGTTTCCCTTTACTGCATTTTATCTGTTTTATTATTCATTATCATTCAAACAAGATATCGGGGTCATTTTGTTTCCACCTTAAGACCTTAAGGTTGTGGTGAAGTCATCTCAATCTCCAACTCAGTGGATATAAAGACACAAGGACGGACTGTGTGAGGAATGTAAACAAGAACAATAGTGTGGACCCCTGTGGGCATCCACACTAAAAAAAAAAGGAAATTGGAGATGACGATGGGAAACAAACCTTTAAAGATCTGTTCCCGTCCTCGTGTTTGAAGATAATTCTGCAGCAGGAACAATAATCACAGTCTCCGTGGAGACAGGCTGAAGCTTTACAGAAAGAAAAAAACAACTTCTGGAAGACAAAACCTCTTGAAATCTTTCACACAAAAGACGCCACCTCCAACAATCAATACCACTGCGAGTCTGCTGTAATGAACTTTTGTATGAAACTGGTACAAAGCCGAGTGTTCTCTCTTCTCTCCTCTTGTGGAAGCAGCATCAACAATAACAGCAGCATCAGCGTGAGGCCGACGACTCGTCATGGCAGAGAGCTGCACCGTGCAGCAGCTTCGACTAATAAATGAATGTTCCCCTGAAAATTAATAATCTCAAAGGGCAGGCCTGTCTTTTAGGTGTGTGACACTGCAATACATCACAGCGGCAATTAAAACATATTAATTAATGGACGAGTTAACGAGCTTTGAGTTTCATAACAGGCTCGTTAACCGGCCTTGCGATGAATACTGTAGTTCCCCGTCTCATCCCTGGGATGGCTGTGTTAGTGTGTGTGTGTTACAGGGTGTAAAGGTCATTAGGACGATAAGACGGCCGCCTCGTACACACTGCATCATACATGATCATCCCCACCTGGAGCAGCAGATGGCGGGCGCTCGTAGTGACACCTGACAGAAGGTAAAGTGTTATGGGCCCTGACCACCCGGGGAAACAATCTGAACCTGCGAGCTCCACCAGATTTAAACACATGCAGCTGACAGACAGTGAGATGGAGGACTGACTGGACGAGCTCTTTGTTTAATTGTCTCGTTAACTATTTCAGTCTTTTATCAGAACTAGAAAACATCCCGAGGGGGCGTTTAAAAGGTCGAGAAATACAATTTCATTTGGGATGATAAAACAGGTCTTGGTGCTGTGAAAATATCAATACAGCCCGGATTCAACTGCACCTTTAAACGAGTCTTCAGCCTTCAGCCACGTGCCGTCCAGGTAGCCTGCGATCTGTCACCTGGGTTCAAAAGTTCTTCATGCAGCAGCTTTTGATCATTTCACATGATCTTCATCAGAAGAACTTTTAAACATGAACCTAAAAATATAATAAAAACCTTCTTCTTTCATATTATATAGAAATATTGAATCATATGCCAAAGCATGTTCAGACATCTCCAGTAATGAGTCCACTGATTAATGACGGGCTTCTTCTCTAAGTGATGGATGACGAACTGTAGACTGTGTATGACGGTCACATCAGTAGGAAAATAGTTTGCTGCCAGCTAGTGGTAACGCACTGCCACTACACCTTTTTCAAACATAAACACACACACACACACACACACACAGTGTTCAGAAATGAGAGAATATTCAGCTGTTTAAAAAAAGAGGAGAGGTCGTCATAGAAGAAAATAATCATCCAAGTAAATGTTCACACAGGGTCCATGAGTTCACATAGGTTATGATCATCAACACACACACACACAGAAACACACACACACACACTCAGGGTCCAGCCTCTGGTCCTGCAGGCTGTCACAGATGTGCCTGAGCTGAGTGGCCGAAGGATAAAAAACACTGAGCCGCTCAGACATTCAGTTTCTCATCTGGCTGAGCAGGAGGCCCTAAATGGGTCAGAGGCATCACAGACCTGAACACACACTCCTCACACACACACACACACACACTCATATTTTACTATTCACAGGTCACATTTCATAATTTTCTTGGTAACCTTGGAAATTTGTCATTGGAAGTTTATTAGTTATTAATGAGTTTTGGCAGATTTGATGAGTCTCATGTAATTCATGGTGACAGGATTATATTATTATTATTATGGTCAGTGTGTCTGGGTGAACATACGAAAAGTAGAACAGTGTGTATTTACACTTTATTTACTTTGTCAGCATTATTTTGATCAGTCACTGTGACACACTCATCGTCACACTGAGTTAATAAAGATGCTGTTTTAGGGATGAGTCAGCGTTTATGCAGCATCACTTTAATATCTAATAATATCGACTGAATATTTAATATGAGCAGCCATGTATTTGACTGCTGTGCACTGATAATTAGCAGCACACAGTCTCCATTATTCACCTTCACCTCCCATGGAGAGCCTAATGTCACTCAACACAATGCATATTAATGTTACCATAGGAGCACGACCTCTCAGGAATTAGAAATGTCGGATATGCATCATGTGATATCACCAAATGATGAAACGGGACCTGGCAAAAATACTGAACCTGTGAGGCGAGAACGAACAAAAACTTTGGGGAAGAAGTTAAATTAGTGACTTAGTTAATAACGGGACGTGAGTGAGTTCAGCTGGAGCGGGAGAGAAGACGAAGAGCTCAGTGTCCTCTGCTGGTCCAGGATTATAACCAAAAACTCAAAGCTTTGAAAGAAATTGGGTAATAAATCAAAAAGCAACAAAGGAAACATAATGAACCTGATAACGATGAATAATGAATGAAACACGTTATCCATCATCAGCGGGCTGTGCTCGCACTGTTACTGCTCAAACACTCGGGGACGGGGGGCAGTGTCACTTCTTATATAACTGCGGCCACGTCAGTGCGCTTGGTTTCTGCCTCCGGTCTGATCGCTGCCATATTTCACTTCAAGTGTTTGCAAGCTCTTGGACAGAGGCTGCCTGAGGCGGGCGCTGCAGTCTCTGACACACACACACACACCCAAAGTTCAAATCAGTTTGCATATTAAGGCTCCAACAGTTGGGCATCCTTACATGCTGCTGCTTTGTCAGCGAGGTTATCTGATAGGAGGAAATGACGCCGTAGTGAGAATAAATTCAGAGAATCGTCACTGTGCTTTCTGCGGTCATACAGAACACTGAAGTTAGGAGGATTAAGAGAAAGAAAAGGCTGAGCCTCTTTGAAATCCTCTCTGCAAACGACTAATTTCCCCTTCTTAAATCCACTCCCTCCATCTCTCTCTCATCTTTCTTCCTTCCTTCCTTCCATCACGGGTCCCTCTCCCGTTGCCTTCACGTCTCCTCGTGTACGCCGCTCTTAATGTCAACGCTAAATCGTGTTGACATCATGTATACGATGTTTGTGTGTTCCTGTGACTAAGCTGATCTCTCCGGCTGATTTCCTTGATTTTTAAATGCGCAGGAACTCTTCTGCTCAGTGAACGCACAGGGACTCAGCTCAGACACTTATTGCAGTTTTCAGTTATAGAAATGTTGTTTTGTTGCAAACACTCAAACTAAGACTTTCACATCATTAGGACTTTTAGAAACAGAAAAATGACTCGAAGCTGCTGTGGTGGAAACTTATTTCTGCCTTCATTTCCTCTCTCTCTCTCCGTTCTTATTGTTCTCTCCGTCCTTCCCTCTCTCCTCTCGCTCACCTCTCCTTCATCCTCCCTCCTCTCCTCGTCCTCTGCTGCTTCGCTCTACAGCAACACTCATAATTGGTTCAAAGACGTACAATGTGCTATTGACAGCTCACGCAACAATAACGCACGTGCTGACACACATTTTTCCAAGGACGGCACGCGGGTTACCTGTGAATGCATCCATACATTTGATGTTAATAAGAGGGGACATGTACGAGGCTTAGACTTCACCGACTGCGGAGGAAAAGTCAAGTCATTGATTTCTTTTAATGGTTGACAAAGGTTGTTCAGACGCTTCAGGGCTAGCCGCTAGCTTTTGAAGCCCAATGCAATCTTTTCACATTCTCCTGCAGCATTTGCACTTTTACTCAAGTTAAACACAGATGGACTCTTTCACAGGTTTAACCAGTCTCATAGACACTCTGTAACAGTTTATTCTGTATCCATGTGTCTTTTCTTTGAACGACAGGTAAAACGTCTTCGAGAACCTGCAGCCGTCCACTCTTCTTGATTATCAATGGATCCGCTCATGGTCAATCACCGTGCAAAGCTGGTGTGATTAGATCAGATAATTACAAACTCTCACAATCCTGCACATGCTGGGTTTGAGTGTTTCCCTGAACTCCACCCTCTGATCAGTGCCTTCAATATCGAGTACTCCAACTTCAGCGTCACCAGCCACCGACAGTCGTAATTTCAGCATCGATGTTAAGTAACGATCCGTTTTAATTTGGACCCATTGTTTTGAGAAGAAGCGGTGGATCTGCCCCTGTTAAACTGCTTTCATGGGATAAAAACTTCACTCAGACGTTCTCTGCATCGTTCTCCCAGTCAGTGGCGGTCTAATAAACATAATTCATCTCAGTGTTTTGTTGAACACTTCCCTTCCCACTGCTCTCCTAAGCAGCTTCCTCTCGTCCTGGCTTCGTCTTCCTTCCTTTCATTTCAATTTTCCAAATTCAGATTCCTCCCTCTGTCCCTTTCTTCCTCGCCTCCCTCTTTCCCCACACCTCCTCCTACCACTCTCTTAATTCTTCACTTCCCTATTTAGTTTTTTTCCTCTCTCCTTTCCTAATCACATCAGCGCCTCATTCACTCACTGTCAGACCTCTGATTTTATAATCCCTCCCCCCACCGCTCCTTCCCCTCCATCCTTCACCTCTTCCACCCGGTGTTATTTTCCTGGAGGAATTTCTCTGAAATCACTGTTGTCACAGCAACCAGATAATGACTCCCAAAGTATTCAAAACAAGCTATCACAGAAGCAAAGGTGGTGTTTTCCAACCAGGTTTACTACTGTTCTGCAGTACATCATCCTCACACACACTGTGCACGCCACAGTGTGTGTGCACGCCACAGTGTGTGTGCACGCCACAGTGTGTGTGTGCACGCCTTGCTTTCTGAGCTGAAAACAAGCTGCCAGCTTCTCCTAAAAATGGTGCCGAGGCTGAAGTCTACCCTAGCACACACAAAACAGCCCAAAGGCTCTTCAGATAATATTTAGTTTGTTACAAGCGACACCTCTCGCGTTACACATAATCACTGATTTAATGTTGACATAAAAAAACAAACTGAGCTTTAAAGTTCTACTGCAGCCAACAGCTGCCTCAATAGACCAGCATGCAATGCAGACATGAGGCAGGGAGGGTTGGCGCGATGCGTTTGGATATTCCTCGCTTAGATATTAAAAACCTCTTGGTGCTGCTTTCTGCATAAAACCTGAAGCATTCTGGGAAATGTAGGACATCTAACAGAGTTTGTTGCACTTCAATCAGATCACAGATACTGTATTCTAACTTCTAACAGTGTAATTACACTCCTGCCACCTCTCTGTTCTGGATGTGTGTGCGTACAGTCCTGTGCATGTCGCTGAGTGTGACATTTGCATGCGGTGAGTCCCCAAACTGCAGCACAAATGTCCCAGAAGTGTAAATAAATGATCAGAAACACACTCAAGGAGTTTTTAACCAGCTGTGAAACCGTCTCACTTTAATATTAATGCCTCACTATGACCCACATCAACAAAGAAAACCATCAGCAGACAGACCGGATACTTCTATAAGCTGTAGTTATTCTAAACGCCGGTGTTGACTGGTGTCAAATGGATTCCCCTTAGATAGAGACACTACGTTGTTTGTCCACAAGGGCCAGAATCAACACTGTAGCAGCTTTAATGTTAATAATTGATATTAATATCAAGTTAATATCTGTTTGTGTTTGATCATTCTGTGTTATTTGTTTTGCTCGTTTGCACTTTAAAGAGAATTCCAAGATGATTAAATCGATTTCACATGAATGAAAGTATTATTAGTGGCATTAAAAAGCTTTAAACCCACCAAATCCAGTAAATCAGCTGCCATTTTGTGATTTCCAAACTAGAAATCTAGCATTCTGAAATAAAACCCTGCAGCCAAACACGCTGTACCGCAGTGAGAAGCTGCAGATGTAACTGTCCCTCATTACCACGCCATCAGCGTCTGCAGCCCATTGATGTAGAAATCCCTCATTTCTATGCAAACGCTCACACGTGTAGATCAACGTACAGCTGGCTATATATAGCGCTGCTCGTGTATTGGATTTCCCTGGCAGGGAGCTAAAAATAGAGTGAGGGGAGAGGAAAGCGGGGGCGAGAGGGACCCCATAGGAATAAAGCCAACACAGAAGGATAAGAGGAGGAGGAGGAGGATCTATATGGACTGTGCTTGCTGTACTTCCTATGCAGCTTTTTTGACTTGTTTTCTCCGCGGGTTATACTGAAGTGAAATAACTGTACATAATTGGCTGTTTTTATAATCACACCATCACAGTTTTTTCCCTCACCTGCCTGTTATCGATGTTTTTATGAGTAAAACAAAATTCTTAATGACAGTGTTGTGTGCGGTCGGGCTGTTAAACTCTGGACCGAGTTACAATTTGTGGATCAGTGCCCACTTATCCCTTTAGCACCTCGGTGCCGAGGGAGTTTTACTTCAGTTACTCCACCGTGCAGCTCTTAAAGGATGCCTCGGGCAGGAGTAGTAGGTTTCCGTGTCCACTGGGAGGTTTTTTACGAGCTGCGCTAAGCAAAAGCTTGTGTTCAGTGCTGATCGAGCTGCTGCAAGGAGGCTCCCTGTCTGCCAGCTTCACGTTATACATCTGGACATTAGGTCGGTTGTGATTCAGGAGAGGTGGGAGCCGTCCTCTTTGTTTTGTTCAGAGTTTACTTGGAAATATGTATCTCGATCTATTTGCAGTGCACAATGACATTTCCACATTTGTTTGGCTTTTCTGTGAAAAGTCAGAGATATATCAGAGATTTAAAAGAAATCTGTGTGACAAGAACGTGAGCGCGGCTGTCACAACAACTGCAATGCTTAAATACCAGTCTATTGACAAGCCATCCACAAGGGAAGGCAACCATCACCATCACAACGTCATGCTGTCCCAGAATGGCGTGTTTAAAAAGAGGCTTGACACACCAAGCAGGTCAGGTCGCTACCCCCGCCAACAAGGAAGCCAGCGTGGAAGTGCAGAAAACTGCAGTTCCTCGAATGGCCAGCTGAGGATGGCTACAAAAGCACAAAGCATCCCACAGTCAGATTGGAGCATTACAATGCCACACAGTGAGAGTGGCTACGTGTACTTCTCCTCTGACGCTCCCAACTGGAGTCACAGTTGGCAGCCTTTTAATAGGAAACACCAACTGGTTCGCTAATAGGTAATTATCCTAATTCAGCACAGCTGTGGCATTTGCGACCTGCAGCTTGCCGGTGTTTCGGTTTAATGAGTGACCCTGTTAACTGGCGATATTCGTGCCGTTGTTACCATCGCATTGTTGCTCGGCTAAAAGTGGCCAGTTAACAGGGTCGCTCGTTAAACTGAAAAACACAGGCAGGCCCGGGAGGAAGGAGGCGAGCGTGTGCAGGTGATTAATGCATGCAGATGAAACATGATCCCGCTGTGCCCTTTTGGAAAACAAAAAAATGGTGCAGAGTCACCCAAAATCAACAACAGCCCTAGCCATGAGGTGCATTGGTTTTGTGCGTATGTTGTCCTGACCAAAACATGGCTTTAAACTGTGGAGATCAGTGAGTCAGTGTGTGTGGTCATCGCCTCTCCGAGGGGAATGAGGTGGCAGCATTGGGCACTGAATGGACTGAATGGCCAAACCTAGCAGGTGTGCTCAGGTTGCATCGTGTTTTAGACCCAGATTCTATCTTCAAGGCCGGTTTCTGACCGTTTCATGGACGTCTCGACGAAACACTGCTGCTGTTTGAGCAACATTTCAATGGCGATGATTCAGTTTTCATTCAAGCCAGGGTACACCAGAGGAATGCCGTTAAAACAACGATTCACGTGCGAACATTCAAGCCAGTTTCAATTGAGATATGTGCTGACGGATAAGGGTTTCTACAAATATGTCACCATGCATGCTAACATTTCCTGTTTTACCTGTCGGTGGTCGACTTTATTACCAGGAAGCAGTTCTTGAAATGCTGACATGTGAGTTGCCTTGCTCGTGTATCATTTCTGATTTTGTTAGTATTGGATCAATGAACATATTGATTGTGAATAACCATTTTAAGATTCCCTCTGAGCCTATACAGTGTCCTTCTCTGCACTTTACCCTTTTGTGTAATCATTGATTATCGCTCCGTCTTTTAAAATAGACTTCTGCCTCTCTGAAGGGATATTAGTATTGATTCAGTGATATTTAATGTTGCTCTCAACAGAACCCTTTCAGAACCCAGAACTGTACAACACAAAGCCCCAGGAAAGCTAAAAGGAAGTGCCTGAGTGTTTACTTATTGTCCCTTATTGACTTCTTTTCTGTTTCATCATTGGAGAAAGCAATCATTAACAAGTCAGCGGTACGTCAGCGTCGTTATCAGTCCAACAAAGAGACAATAGAGCATTAGGTCACCATTATTTACTGCTGTCAAGGTTGTAAAAGTCATAACATACTTGAAATTGGTGAAAATCTTTCAGGTTTTGGTAATTGGCCAATCATTTTCTTGATTGGCCGTTCATTATGTACATTTGTTTTATCTACTTTATCATAAATGGAAAAGAAGTGCCACAGACAGGCGAGCCCAACCCCCTAGAAACTAAAATGGAAACAGTTTAATGACACCACTGTGTATTGTCTCTTCATATGTCCCCAACTTACACAACGATTAATTCACACTTCCATTTCTGGCTCCTAGTTTGCAGATTTGCTTGCAAACAGCTGGGTGCTGGGAACTATATTTAACTACCTCACAAAAGCATGAATTTTCCCATACTGATACATTGGATTTAGGGCAGACTGCAGTAAAGTCTGATGGCTGCAACAGTAGTTATTTTTTCCCTGATCTGTGCAGCAGCAGAAGGCAATTTGACTCAGGACCAGTTGGCCTGACTCGGGAATAACCAGTTAAATAGGCCATGTGCTCCCTCGCTATTACTATGTTTGTGATTATGAGTCACACATTACTCCATAAATGGCAGGAGGTTCCTTAACCCTCAGCTTTTCTGGGCCTCATTAGAAGTGTTTTCATTGGGAAGCCGAGTTTCACTTTATATTGAAAAGTGATTGGGCTTTCTGCTATGGAAGAAAATAGCTGAAGTTTAGAACACTGCAATCCAGTTTTACACGATTTAAAAGGGTGCACCCTCTGCTCCTATTCAAAGCAGGTTACAATGACAGGACAATGAGCTTCATTTTCCAAAATTAGAAACAAATATACTGTGAAAGTGTTGCAAATCAAAGTTTATTTTCAATATTTCCTTACTGACAACGCTGCATTTTTCAGGTCAGATTTAAACGCAAGTTAATAATACATTTAGTGAGGCATTTTTTAAAAATTATACACATAAATATTGAGTCAAATAATAATTTCTGTAGACTATTTACAGAGTTTATTTTTCATTTGTTCAGAAAAATTGCATTGATTGATTTCTTGATGTTTATCTTACTGATGGGACTAAAAAGTGAGACTCGTTTAGCCTTTTATCATTTAATTTCCTCAAGGTGATCAACACAGGACTTCCAGTTTCACTGATAGATACAGCGGAGTATCATCAGTATAGCGAGTGATATGAGATTTACTAAGCAGAGACACTAAACGGGACCTAAAATTGAACCTTGTGGTACTCCACATTAGAAAAATGAGAGAACTCATTGTAGCTATTGTGCTGTTTTATTTAGTTTGACCAGACAACACATTCCACGTAGACTGAGGTGCGGTGATGATAAAGCACCTTTTCATAAGAAGTTTAGAGTTTTCCCTTAAGAACAGGATTTATGGAAGCAGATTGAACGTCCTGTAGCGGCGAGGGATGAGAGCCCACCTGAAGTGGGGACGACCCATTTTAAGGCTGAACTGATATTCATTTCTGAAGGCAGATACTGCTGAAACGCGTATGGGAATTCAGGCCAGTGACTGTGAAGCATCAACATGCTCTGAGGGATGTGATTACCAACGACTTTGTACCCTATAGAGACCACACGGTACACGTCAGCTCACATTAGGCTCTCGTTGCACTTGCAGGGATGGTGATACACAAACCCAGGCACGCATGTTCGTTTAAAGGTGATATGGATCTTCGCTCATGGTATTTGCTGCTGGCTGCTTTCATTGCGGGAATCCTCCAGCTACATCCATGCTGTATACATCCAGGAAGAAATGTTCTTCAATGTAGAGGCAGTGTAGCAAATCTAGACAGTATATCTCTTCATCGGTTCGTCAAAACTTCTTTTCAAGATCGTTACATATCGTCAAGTCCGTCACAGGTAACGTGTTGTAGTATATTCTGTTCTACAATCAGCTGATCACAGTTTTAGGCTAGAATACAGCAGCAAACAAACCAGCAAAGATCTCTGCCTGAGTAGCAGAAGGCCCTCCTGTGTGTGTGTATATGTGTGAAGATGGCAGGTGGGATGAATTCCCTGGTTACCCACACATGTACCCATGCGTTAACACACACACACACACACACACACACACAGAAAGAGTGAGTCACAGGGCAACACAGCCTACTGTATCAGTCTGTGGGTCGCCAGGGGCTGACGGGGCCACTCAACCATGAAAGAGGGTATGGAGGCATAACAGACAAGCACACACACACACACACACACACACACACACACACAAAATATCACATGCAAACGCACAAGAGACACACATACACACTGTTTTTTTTTCAGTAAACATGTGACATGCTCTCTCCATCTCCGTCTGTGCCGTGTGTGTTTTTGTGTTTGTATCTTCATGTGTTTAACACAAGCTGTGCTGTGAAGACACTGACTTATGTCTGTGATCAAGTTTGAATTTATTGCATTTTCCCTCTGCAGCTAAAGCATCAGGGTTATGTTTAGGCCACCAGCTCGTCTCCTCGGTTAAAGTCCTGCGTTTGCTTGACCCATCCATCCATGCAACCACCCACCCCGACCTAATGCAGACATTATACTACATCGCCTGACCTTTAATTTCTTTGATATTTGCACGAAAAGCAAAAAATCACAAAACTCCAGCAGCAGATTCAAGTTAATTATTTTCTTCTCTCATAAGTCAAACTACAGAGACATTTTAAGACTTTTCCCCCCATTAATTAGTTACAGGGTTCTAATTAGCCCACTGCTCTACCTTTCAGTGAATCATGTTTTGTGCTGCACAGCCATGATGAACTGTTCCTGTTACACCAAAGTAATGTAACATCTTTATATGTTGCATTGCTAATTAAGTTACCCACATTTGTTACAATTAAACTGCTTTTTAAAAAAACTTTTTCCGACAGTCTCAAGTTTTGATTTTAGTGTCTCCATCCGGAAACAGAGCTGTCACACTGAACCACCTGAGCTCGTGTGTTGGAGGCTGCTTCACTGCTGTCAATCATCCATCGGTGACCATGCAGGGACATTTCACACGGATCCATGTTTGCTTCATTAATGACTTACACGCTGCTAATTGTTGCTGTGTGTTTGAATCAGTCACGCTGTCAGCGTGCACGAAGTGTCCTCAATTCTAGCCAGCACGCTCTCGTGCCATGCTGCCTTTGTGCGCGCGTGCGCGTTTGCGCGCGTGTCTTCTTCTCCCTCTAGCCTACATCACTGTAACCCCCCCTTCTCCTCCTCTCCTCTCCTCTCCTCTCCCCTCCTTCACACATACACACACCAGTCCCACCTCCCTATACCCAAACTACAGTGAAGCCCATTCAACCGATTCTCCGCAGTGCTGGAAGAGCAGAGTGAAGTAAAGAAGGAGAAGGAGGAGGAGGAGTGACAGAGGGGGGAGAAAAGCGATGAGAAGAGGGGAGATTCGGGGGAAACACGAAAAAGAGCAAGAGTGTGCGGCGAGAGCAGGAGAGAGGGAGAGGGAGAGGAGAGAGAGATAAGGGGAGAACTGCAGTTTTGGTGGCCAGGCTTCCCAGTGCGCACAGATCTCTGCCGGCTGCACCGTCCGAGCAGCTCTCCGCTCTGCAGGGTGAGTAAAGCTTCTGCTGCCTTACATTTTTAACTGCGCCTTAGCAAACCCTCCATCCCACCCGTGTGTCCCCCATCATTCCACCTCACCTCCGAGCCTCCCCCGCCTCTCCTCACATCTGCCTCCGAAGCCACTCGCCACTCTTTGGGCTTGTTGAGGCGAGCTCCGCTTCTTTCGGCTGCGCACGTCAGGACTTCTGTTTCGGCTGCAGGGATGACAAATGAATGATGCTCACTGCATGTGGCTGTGTGTTGACATGCGATGTTAGCCTCTCTTTAAGAGCAGGAAAGAGAAAACACAGCAGCAGCAGTGAGGGGTGCTGTATAAGAGAGGAGCTTCAAGTCTCAGCTCGGTTTGAGGAGACGTGTTGACAGCGGCTGATCGGTGCGCCTGCACGCCTGTTTCCTGGCCTGTTAGCGGGGGAATGTACTGTACAGTGATTACTGTGGCGCATTTGGAAGGAGCGCGCTGTAACACTGTACAGTCAATACAGAGTCTGGAGAACAGCACGGCCGCTCCGCTCCCAGCGGCGCGTGGAGGGGAGGAGAGGGGAGGGAGGGAGGGTAGAGTGTGTGTGGATGATGTGATTGTGTCACTACAGTGTGTGTGTGTGTGTGTGTGTGTGTCAGAGAGAGAAAGAAGAGAAGAGAAGGGAGGAGAGACCAGGAGGGAGGCAAACGTGTGCACATTTGTGTGTGTGTGTGTGTGTGCACTAAAAACTCTTGGCTCCTTCTTGGGGAACCCATCCTGTGATGCTGTTCCAGCAGACTGCAGCACTTCTTATTGGGTCCATCTCTCTCTCTCTCTCTACATACATACACGTAGGCCTATATGCATAATGTGTGTGTGTGTGTGTGTGTGTGTGTGTTATCGAGAAGGAACCAGGATGATTTTTAATTTCCAGCTGTTTCCAGGCTGCATTCTGGTAATTAAAGTGAAACGCTGTATGCTAAATCTGCAGAGCTGTACAACATGTAATGATGGGACAGTGTGTGTGTGTGTGTGTGTGTGTGAATCAGCACAGTTTCATTCAGTTTTTAGACATTCTAATGTTTGCAACACGTCTCAATGTCTCTCATAAACCAGGTTTCCACCCAAATTTTAAGAAATTCTGCAAGAAAATGTGAATTTACCAGCGTCTCCATCCACTGCTGTGGTTGGTGCACTGAGATTAGCAGTAGGTGGTGCTAATGCTGCAGCAAAGTGCCGTTACACATTTGTAGAAGACGACGCAATAAGAAGAACTTCAAACTTCCAGGGGTTCCTCCTGGTCGCTCCTCACAGATCTGAAGTTTTCGCCAACAGTTTTCATCTCTGCAGCGCCCCTCTAAGTCACGAGCGTCACGAGCGCCATGATTTATCCGTTCATTCGCTTTCCTTTTTATTGCCACACCAACTTTTCCATCTCAGCCAAACGGCTAAAAAACCTTTCAGCGTTATCACTGTATGTTTTTTAAAAACGTGCATGGATCCAGGTGGATGGAAAGCTAGCTGCAGGTTTACTGTCGATCACAATGGTGTCACGTCACCTTTAGCTGCGTTCATGTCAGGCAGAGTGGAAGGCGGTGACAGAAAGACTCCCCATTTTTACAACTTGCAAGCATGGGAGATCATCAATAGTAAGCGTGCGCACACTGAATGAGTAGTTATCTTTGTTTCTGTGATGGCAGAGTCGGTCTTTGGGGAGTTGCTGCACAACGATTTGAATGATCTTTCTTTGACTTTCTGGCTGACTGCATTAAAACATTTCTAGACTCTTTGGGGATTTGTAAGTGCAGCGACGCATTGAGAAAGGTAACCCCAAGTTTGAAACTCGGCTGACTAAGAGGAAAAGCTCGAGTGGCCTTGAAAGGAGTGCGCATCATTACAGCAGTTTGTTTGGAATGAGCGTGTTACCGTCCTGTCTGCGCTGCCGAGAGGTGATCCAATGGAAATGCTGAACAACAAAGATGAACACACACGCACACACACACAAAGAAATACTTGCTGACCTTTAACTGTTGAGCATCTTGAGCAAGAAATGTTGCAGCCATAAATGTAATAATCAGAGATCATCGCCAGTCCCCCGTAATGAAAAGACCTCTTCTCCTCTTGAGAATCTGAGAGGGCCACAAGCCAATTTATGCAAGCTGGAAATCCTTGTTCAGTGGGAAGAAGGTCTGGTATAATGAACTTGTAGAGGTCACAGATGTTTACAGGTCTGTACTCCGGCTGTATAAGACGTGAGATATCATCGTTGTCGGATGGCGTGCAGCTCTCCGAGGTGAAGGCCGATGAATCACACGCTAACTTCAGTTGTTTAAACAGCTGATTGATGGTATGACTCACCAGCAACGGCAGGGTCGCTGCTTCATTTCCCACTGGGGTTACTCGAGGTACCTGCGATACATTTGTCCAACAGAGAGATGCTGTGTGAATCCAGACTTCACATTTTACAGTACCTTCAGCAAAACCTGAGAATTAAAGAGTTAAGACTGGGCCAATGTTTCTGTTTTCAGTCTCAGTCGCATCAAGGTCATGGAGGCCTAAAGCACACCTCATTAAGACAAAATCAATTACAGACTAGTAACTCTGACTTGTTTAAACCTGGCCCAAGTTTGAACAACACTAAAAACCAAAGTTGCTACTGCTATTCTTTGTGTTAATTACAGAGTGCAGTCAGGTGTCACCAACAAGCTTTACAGTTAATAAAGAGACGATCATGTGAAGAGTAACATGGGTTTTAATGTTGTAGCAATAACCACAATTATAAATTACTGCAGTATTGACAAGCCAACCGCAGGCGATGCCAAACAACCGCCACGACCGCACGTTGTGTTCAGTCTTTGTTGGAAGATGGAAAAGTATTCTCTCTCTGCTACTTAAAATCCCTCGAGTATCGAGGAGAAGGCAATGAGAAGGGACTTGTACAGACTACAGAAAGTCCTTGGAGCCACGCAGCAATGCAGAAATGGTCGATTGATTGAGTTTGTCCGAGGAGATGATGCTGAAAGCTTTCCTCTGCCTGCTTTACTTCCAAGAACCTTAAATTAACAAACAGTTTTGGTCTTTCTTTGAGCTTTTTACATGCTTTCTTTAAGTCATGCCTGTAGTTCTGTGAAGTGATGGTGGAAGTAGTTTCATATTTTTAATGCTGCATAAGCCCTTGAGCATACATGGTGTCATAGGTTGGGGAGGATGATTGTGCATACAGAGTGTCTGACTCAGACATTAGAGATTGCTATTTGCATCCCATTTCCCAACTGTCAGCACTGATTTCTTATAACAACGATCAAAATCCTGCCCCAACCTTCACCGAGTGGTTTTAGCTGCACAAGCAAGCACGAAGACGGCAGATCAGAAAAGACGTGTCAGGTTTGCTACTGTATGTTTCCTCTGACAGCCCTTTGTAATGTATGTATGCTTGAAACAAAGAAGTATATATCATGCAACTACATCTTAAGGCACGAGTGTTTTCTGCTCTGAATGGCCACACTCGAAGGCAGAGCAAAAAGCCTGTCGTCACCGCCTGCTGCAGCACGCCACCTTTCCTGTCTTTCCCCAAGAGCTGTGTGTTTTGCATCTTGTTGTCTCAGCACAATTAATCCTACAAATTAGGGTAGGATGGGAACACACTTTCCAGCAGCCTTTCCTCAAAGGCATTCTGCGTGCTGCACTCCGTTTTCAGAAAGTGATGAAAGTTCCTCCAGATGACAAAAAAAAGAGAGCTTGTGAAGAAGGACAAAACTTTCTCTCCTCAGCGCGCCTGGTCAAGCGCTGCACGAAGAGGATGTACTCTGATTGTTGGTTTCGGAAAATTGCAACAATTGTAAGGATGTGAATGGTGAAGGTGTGAATGGGTTTCCGGGCGATGACGGAGGTGATGCACTACAAGTTGTTTGAGCTACAGCACACTAAAACATGTTTCTGGACACATTTAAAGGTGTGCAATAGGCGATCATCATCGCAGGTTACCAGCTTGATCTGAGTTTCATAGGCCCGTCAGATTCGGTGACCTTGGCCTTACCCAAACCATAACCACCTCAGTCTTCACCAAGTGTGGCATGAAAACTGCCGGTGCATGTCGGCAAACGTCCGCCAGATGATGCAAATAAGCGGGGAGCTCTGGATGCAGCAGAAGTTTTCCCCCTTTAGGCTTCAGCGTAGGATTTAGTCGTGCAGCTGCTGATTGCACCTCACGTCACCCTCTCCTCCTCGTACAGAGGAAAGACTACAGTGGCTGCAAAGACGGCTACTGTAGGAGCTCCATGGAAGAGGGAAGACCCAGAGCTCATTCTAAGGTAACATAACGATTCTTATGTTCAGGTGATTCTTCTGTAAATGGAGCTCTTTAAATCTTACACACTCGACCTTTTAGGATTGTCAGATTTCAGAGTAGAGGCCATTTGTAAGAAGTAATCCAACCCGGCTCCGATTCATCTACTGAGCTGGGTCCTATCAGGTTCAAGCTGAGGATTGCAACATGCACTAAAAAAATCTGAGTTCAGTCGAGTGGAAAACAAGCCTGTTTTTCTTGTGACACGCCGACATTTTGGACATGCTGCTTTTCCACCCAGCAGCAGTGATATATTTGCAGTGTTTCATGCTCAGTTAAGGTTGATTCCCCCTCTGGCCAAAGCTAAATGTGACCTCAAATTACAGCAGCGCTCAAACTGAGTGAAGGTGAATGAAGACATGCCTGTGTGTGTGTGTGACTGGCTGGTGGAAGGTTTTGTGAACACCACTCCGCACAGTATGCACAGGCATGTAGGATGTGTCACACTTAACACTGCCTGCCTGCCAGCCTTGGTGCATGTGTGTGTGTGTGTGTGTGTGTGTGTGTGTGTGTGTGTGGTAGGTACAAGGACTTTCCTCCGTTTTCGGGCCAAGGTCTTCCCTGTAAGCTTCTTCTCCTCTCCTCTGTATCCCCGCTCATCTCTGCCTCTTTTATCTACCTCTCCTCAGCAGCACATTAACAGACAGTCTACTGCAGGCCTTCTCTCGTTTTCGCCTGTGTGTGTGTGTGTGAGTGTGTGTGTGTTTTCTTACCCGCCGCATAAGGTAATTATCTTTATCAGTCCAGCAGTGGTTCTACAGACTACAGGACGAGGGGTTTGTTTCCCAAAGCGTTCATCGTCTTAAGTAGCGCTTTGAGAAATGAGAGTCTTCTGGCAGCGCTCAGAGACGTGAACGTGTTTCAGCTTCACTCTCAGGAACGTCTCATCTGCAGAGTTTCAAGCTATTTTTAAAAGATGAGTTGTTTTCGGTATTTTAGAAGTAAACGTCTCCCTCGGTCTCTCTCTGCTTGTCCTCTTTCTCCCCCGTGTCTTCCTTTTTCCTCTCTGATGAACTTGACTGCATCCAGCATTCAGCTCAGTTCACTCTATTCTTACTTTCCTTAATCTCTTTGACCAGTTCTTAAACTCACCGTCCTTCTTTATTCCCTTTCACAAATGAATCTGAGGGTATTTAATCCCACAGATGTACCTGCCCCTTCCTCCTTCTTCTGTTTCCTTCCTCATTTCCTCCCTCTGTCCTTCCTTTCATCGTCCCCTCCATGCATGACTCCTCTCCTCTCTTCATCTCGTCTTCCATTCTTCCTTCTTCCCATCTTTAAATATCCATCTCTTTTCCTGCCAGTTGGCACGAGCCCCTCGCCGCTGACAGAGGGACATATTGCCTTCTCAACAGAAAACAACCCCCCCCCCCCCCCACCACCACCACCCCCCAGCCCTCAATGCTAGCAAGCTAACCTGGGAACGCCATCTGTGGAGCCCCGCCCGGCACCGTGGGACGTGTAGTTTCGTGATGCTCAGCAGTTGCTCTGCCCCGCTCCATATTGACCCGTCGTTGCTGCAGAGTCTTTCATCTCCGTTTCATCTCATTCCTTTTTTTTATTTCTTGGTCACTTCTTCATTTTTGGGAGCCGAGATCTCAATCTTCTCAGGGTGCTTTGTTATAGCTGCAAGTTTCCTGGAGGTCACAGGAAATGTTTGGTGTCAGGGCTTGTTTTAGGCTTCCTCTGTAAAATGTAAAAATATTGATCATTGTTTTGCTACGTAACTCATAGTAAGAAGTTATTCAGGAAAATATGTTTGGGGTCTTTAAAGTTTGGAAGTTTTGCAGTCTGAGAAGTTATACAGTTTTTATTAAAACTCGTTTACCACATTTAAATTCTGCATACCTTATTTTAATCCTTAGTTAAAACCTCTTATTTATTTTGTATCTGATCACCAGTTTAATTCAGTCCACCTTGTTTCTGTAACACGTTTTCATCCCGACGCGTAATTAGCAAACCAACACAAACTCATCACAATAATCACCAACAAAAAGGCTTGTTGATAAAAGCGTCTCTTGGACTGGCTCCAC